>JACJUY010004019.1:40756-57598 GCA_014220935.1 Platorchestia sp. MABIK | reverse complement strand
GTTGTGTAGCGGTCATACCGAGTTGGGCAGCGGTCACACTAGAGGAATCATGCCAAACATGAGAGGAGGTGAAATAATTTTAGTCGTAAGAGGTCTCGGATCAAAAATTTAATTCGCCTCTTATGAATGTAAGAGGTAAGAGTCTCATGATGTAACTGGAAACCAAAGTGGCAGGAAGAAAATCAACATGTGTTGTACTGGGTTTAAGTGTTCAAATAAGATGCCTTTTCGGAAACGAAACGGAGTTACTGTAGATAACACAATGTTCAGATACTCGTAATATGAGATTGCGGATAAAATGAATTATAAACAAATGGGGTATGGTGATGAATATCAGTCAAAAGCCATTTGTATACATAACAGAGCTAGATTAAAAAAAGGCAGATGAGATGGAAAGAGCGCTATGGATGACAGTTTGAATGTCAATGATGCAAACTTGCGTGTTGGAGAATGCGCAGAAGCCCCAAATTTTCCGACACAACATCAGAAGCGGGATATTGCCTATAAGCTGATTTTCGACTTTGAAATAAAAAGAGGAACTAACATCGTGAGAACACTTTTACTAGTAAACGCTTTGGTATTCAAAGGTTCTATCTTCGATACTGAGAACGAAACCTACACACACCTAACTAAACACAAGTGCACACACAAACCCTCACTCAGACCAGAACGCGGAAAATTAGGAATCAAGCGCAATGATGAAAATGGGTGTACTTTAATTCTGTTACATTTATGCATGCTTAGAAGAAATTTAATAGCTAATATCTTGTTCATTATTTGGAGTAGAAAGAGAAGGAATTGAAATTTTGGTGGAGCGGTTGAAACCATAACAGTGGCCTTTATTGGAGAATGGGGTGGGGCAGGCGAGTGAGCGACCTGTTCCATAAAATTATGTTGACTATGACTAATTCATTGTTGAAAGAAAGATAGTACCAACATACAACAGAGGGTAGCAATCACACAAATACCGTGTGAACAAAAAATTCTCACCAATGCTTCAATCTTTTGTCTATTCCCTGTTAAAAACTGAAACAATTTGAAAAATATTCCTATGATAAAACTGTGAGTCTTTAGAAGTTAAAAATTTCACATTTTTAAGCACCAAGATCTTTTAAAATTATTAGAGGAGTAACCTAGGTACTGGAGGTCAAAGAATATATAAACAGATTTGAGCAAATCACTTTCAAGATACAAAAGAGCCTGCTTTCCACGTACCTCAACAATAGCAATCAAAAAGCTAGTTAGAGCAAATGTTTTTCTGTGCTTGATTGAGGAAAACCGTCTCTCAGGTATGGAATAATATTTTTTCAAATGAGAAACTTCTCACTGGTGGAGGTGGGTTCAACTGTAAGAATTACCCAGGTCTCAGTGTTGTGGTGTTTCCCTGACATTCCATATTCTCAAACAAGGGTTTTGAAACGGAAAAATTTGCTTCGGCTTTGCTGCAGCCACTCAATTTCCACACACGCGAATCTCTTCACATTCCGATCAAAAAAGTGTGAGGGTGAGCAGTAAATTTTATACCAACGCAATTTTAACAACGGCACTTACGTTAGCGAAAAAGTTTTTCAAAACCCAGTTAAACCCACCATGGCGACGCACTTGGCCACTTGCCAAAAGATACACAACTGTACCTAAAAAGATAGTCTCTCCGCATTCAATATCGACCTCTCCGAAAAGTTGCAAGCTGGTAAAATGTTAACACTGCATTTCTGGAAAAAAAAATATTCCGACCAGTCATTTAGTTTAATAAAATAACAAGTGTAATCTACGGTACAAAAAATCTAGAAAAACGAAATCTGTTTTTCGTGAAAAATTCCTAAATTAACACTTACGAACGAAATTTTTCGGACACCAAGAATAAAGTCAACGAAATTTTTGAAAACACATCCATTTTCTTCCTCGAATAGGTATGAACTGAACTATAGATTTGAGACGTTCTTTCTTCAATATTTTTGACAATATACCTACCGTTATGAAATTGTACGATAAAAATCTCTCGAAAACCTGTTAATCTCCATTAAATCATTTTCAGAGATAATAACAGTGTACTCTTCAGAATGAATACATATCGCTCAACGAGGAAGACGAGCCAATGCGTTACTAGTATGAATACTGTACGATTCTCAGTCACTCTAGCGTCAATGATACGTGGCCACCTGTACGACCACATGGCGCACACCTATAATTTACCAATTCTATATCGCAAATCCACGTTCACGGATTTGAACCAGTTTTTTAGCATTTGCTCTACGGGTTGTAAAACATATGTTATGAATGCTTTGACACATAATATATTCAATGCATATTCATCCTTGAATAATAAGTAAACAAAGTTTGTCTTTTTGCTGGATTTCTATTGAAATAACGGGTTTTTGCTTAAAGTTCTAATCTTGAATATACTTGAAATTTCAAAAAAAATTGTGAATCCTATTATGAAATCAAGTGTGTTGCATTGCACCGTTTTTTGGTACTCTCTCTCTCTTGAAAACCAAGCAATGAATTACAGTGATGGATTTTCAAGTAATCCTTATAGTTAATTCGCGCATGTTACCAGCTAGCAAATTTAAAATGTGTTTCTTTTTTCGGTGAAGACGCCTTCTCAGGACTTGAGTGAGATTTTGCTGTACGCACTTGTATGTATCAGATAAAGTTGTTCGCAATGTGCATCAGCGCAAGTTGGACTGATGGTACAAAATTTACGCAAACGTAGCTGGGCATAGCGGGATGACATCTGGTACCAGCAAGATTTTGGTTCATCTCTTTCAATCAGCATGGCCATTCATTGCTGGGGACAATATCATTTTGGTAAAAAAAACAATCTTTGTGATTTTGTAAGTTCCTTCAAAGAATATTTTCTTTTAATTGTGAAATCGCTATAGGTCGTTTTTGGGAAAAATAATTGTTAAAAATAGATTTGGTTCGAATTTTCAACAGATTTCAAATAAACGATGGTTTTACGTTTGTCTCGGGATTTTTGTTCTTGACCTGGATTTCGAATTTATTTGTTTGTGGTTTCATTCTTTAGAAGGATTGATTATTTTGTTTATATACTTTGGATTTTACAGAACTGAGGATGCTTCTGGTCCCTGAAGCATTTTCAGAGTAAGATAACTCAGCGGTGGTATCATGTGCATTTTCTGAGGATTTAGGAAAAGGAGATGTATCGCCACAAATCTTTAGACTGAACTAAATGTGTTTGAACAGTTTCGTTTCTTGAATCGAACCTTTCAGCTCGAAAGCTACAATTTTATCTCAACCGAGCGCTCTCTGACCGCTCGGCAACATGAGGCAGCATTACTGTTACTCTGATGGGCGGTTAGTAACTCTAAGTTGTTAAGTGTAGAGATGCGCCTCTGAGCCACCTAGAGAGCCAGTGATGCATACATTTTGAAGTGTATCTTACTAACCGTTAGTTTCAGTTTTGATTCATATCCAATTATGTTATGGTTGTAGTAAGTAAGATTGTATTTTTGTTGGTGGATTTTGTTGAAAAAAGTAAACTTTGTTGTTTGAAATTGTTTTTTTAAAGTCTAGTATAAAAATGTCGCCTAAATCTACTGAAAGAACTCCCAAACACAAGGCTATGACGCTTGAACTGAAACAAAAAAATATCGCAGCGTCTGACGCAAAGTACAATCTGTTCTCGTTGACCAGTTTACATGAATAAACAATGTGCAGTTCCTATTTTTTTAGTGAACTTGATGTAATTTGTTGCAGTCTATTATTTAATTGTTTTCATTAGACATTATTGTTGTATTATTTTTATTTTTAAAGATTTCACAATTAGGAATAATTTTTCATTAATAAAATGTAGGCATGTTTGTCAGTGATGGTGGGTTTTATGCTCACTTTTAATGATTGTTTTCTGAGCGTTTAACCACCCATAATCATAGCTCGTAATGAATCAAAAAGAAAGTGCAGACAATGTAGTGTTGAATATTTGAAGTTCGATTTCATTAGTGTTCCTAATAATGAGAAATTACAAATGTGTCGTCTCTGTGAGAAAGTGTTCTCTAATGAGGCTATGAAATCATCCAGACTTTCTAATCACTTGAAGAAGATTCATCTTGATAAAATGAACCGAAGTTTGCTTATGTCCTGACTTTACGTGACAAATTTCGCAACAGAAATTCTATTGTTTATCTCATGACAAAGCAATCACAGAAAAACAACGACGAACCCGTTTATTTGTCCAATATTTCACAAATGATTGCTCGATCAGGAAAACCGCAAACAATTGACGAGCAGCTCCTTTTGCCCGTAATAGAAAAAGTCCTACAAACAGTGGTGCAACATGCTTCACCAAGGGCAGTTTCCAAATCTTTTCCTCTCAGTAACAATTCTGTTCAAAGAAGAGTTGATGTAATGTCTGAAGATATTGAAGAAATTTTATGCAACACGCTGAAAAGACTGCAATTTGGTCTACAGGTAGACGAGTCCACACTACCAAACAATGAAGCACTACTTTTGGGAGATGTTCGGTTCACTAAAGAAATGTGTAGTCGTGCACGAATTGCTGTTTCCAAAAGAGTTGAAACAGAGACTCGTGGTCAGTCTATTTTTGCAGCAGTTGAGCTGTTCTTTAAAGAAAGAGACATCCCTATGGAAAATATCATTACCTGTTCAACAGGCGGAGCTCCCACATTAACGGGGAAATCTAAGGGTTTATTTTTTATTTGAAGAAAGCAGTACCTGGTGTATTTACGATTCATTGTGTTTCATATACTGTGTTTCATATATACGATTCAATAACTGACTGCATTTGGCTGCAAAGAACTTAAGCAGTGATCGTCTTTCTAAATATCTTGACTCTGTTATCAAAGCAGTAAACAAAATGTCAATCACTCAATAATTCTCGAATATTCACGCAAATCTGTCATGAAAATGGGAAAGAATTGGACTGTCTTCTGTTACACACCGAAGTAAAGTGGCTTTCGTACGGCAATTGTTTGAAACGAATTTTTCTCTTTTCAACACCGTAGTGGAGAATAAATACTGCGCCTTAAGTGATGATCTCATAGTTTCCAAAAGTGACAACGCCTACTCGACAGACTTATTTGACACATTTAAAGATTTAAATTTGCAACTACAGGGTAGTGATGTAAATCTTACCAAAGCTAAATCGAAGACTTGCAGTTTCATTGACTTGCTTACTCTTGTTAGGAATAATTATTTCGGCCACCAAAATTTTTCTCAATTTCCGAGTCTTAGCGAGCTTGAAAATGAAGAGTTTGGCTCATCTGTACAGGATGATGACATCCTGATTTAATGTAATCATTTGAACTCTTTGGATGAAGACATGAATCGTAGATACCAAGATTTGATCAATATGGAAGTACCAGACTGGCTGCTAAATCCATTTACAGACGCTTGGAAAAGTGACAACAATACCGCTATACAAAAAGAGCTGTTAGCTGTAAAAATGACTTCAGATGAAAACCTCTTTTTAAAAAATTATACTATGAATTCTGGTTACAAAAAGAAATTGCTAAAATGTATGCGATATTGTGGGAGGTTTAAAAACTTTATTTCCTCGCTTTTTCTTCTTCATGCATGGCTGAACGTGGATTAAGTGCAGGTACGCAGCTTCTCAGTAAACAAAGAAATCGACTCAGTGCAACGGGGAGATTTAAGACTACTTTTCAGTAGCACTGACTCAGTAGACGAATTGGTCAAAAAACACCATGCTAATCCTTCTCATTCAAAGGATAAAAATTGAGTCCTAATTATTTATAATTGTATTAACTTAGAAATATCGTGTTTCAGGTAATGAAATGTGTTAAGAAATATGTTACAAACTATTCTTTTAAGAACTGTTCATTTTCCTAATATGCAACGGGCTAAAACATTTTTAGAAATTTATGGCTTAATTGTTTTTCTTCGAAAATTATTGTAAGTCGTAGTTGGGTTGTAGCATTTACTAAGATTCTTTTGTGGAAAATGTGTCGCCTAATAAAACTTTCAACGTTGTGTGCTGATGTGTGTGGTGTTGTGTATATGGTTCCATGAGCTGTGTGTTGTTCCAAGCGGTGAGGAGGCTGGCATTCTAAAGCCCATAAAACATGAGGGCAAAGGTTGAATTAGGGTGCTTGAGACCCTCTCTGTGTGTTTGGGGCAGCGATTAGCCGAGTTCGCTCCAAGAAGCACAAACTTCTTTAAGAAATAAATCGAGAAAATATATGTCAGAAAACTTTCAAAAAATAGAAAGATTTTAGACTTTGAACACTTGAGGGGAGGGGAATTCAAGCACCAGAGTAACCAATGGTGACCGCTATGCTGGGGAATAAAGGAGGAGCTAACAGAACACCTCCAATACTCTTAATTTGTGATTGGTTCCTTCATCGAGGGGGTTGGAAAAGAACAGACCCACAAGGAAGATCTAGCTCGTGAGGGAAGGCAGTTCCACTGACGAGGCCGTAACGCGAAGTACGGAAAAGTGCAGGTGTGTTTGCGGTGAAATACGTGATAAAGTTAAAATGAAGAAGTGGCTAAATTGAGAATGAAATTTTGACTCTAAACTTCAATCAGTAATCAATATCTTTTCTCGTTCTCATTTTCAGAGAATACATTCAAATAAGAAAAAATCCAGAAACACACGGCCAAAAAGAGAGGCAAAATTTATCCGCACAAATTACTCCTGTGGGAAGTGGTGAATGATGTAATTCATATTACTAGGAAATTGCTCAGATACGTGGTTGCAAAAAAGTAAAGTTGCATATATATGAATTTATTCTTCAATATAACGCAAAAAATATACTAATTAGATCTAGCTGTGAAACGAATTGAGTAGAGCAAAACTTTTTATATTACAGATGGTGGGAATAATGAGGAAAAGAAGTTAAGAGGCCACCAGTTCATCAACGTGACAGAGCACTGAGCCGAAAAGCCTATCTGTAATATGAACTGAAGTCTTATTAAAATGAACTGTATCTCGTCAATACAGAACGCGCTTTTGAAGTTCGGTTCCTGGAGAATGCCGCGGAATGCCTGGTGACATGTGACTGTGGGGTGAAAGTGGTCAAGACAACAGGGAATGCCCTGATACTTACATGCATTGTTGGTACTTATTATTGTCTACATGTATTATCGGGGTCTAATTTAATGATACGGGGTTAGGAGGCCAATCATTGCGTTTTCATTCGAGCGTTGTATTACGCTCGAATAATCTCCAATTCTATCAATAGCGTTAATGTGCTTGTAATAGAGGGTAGTTTTTTGAGGTAGTTGTAAGTGTACTAATTGTCAAACAAGCGCGGTTAACCTCATGTCATGTACATTGTACGGTAGCCTCATAAAATGTGTAATAGGTTGTTCTCCAGTAAATCATGAATTTGTTCACCGAAATCTTGAATATTATACCTTAATACGTAAGTAGTCATTCATACGCATAAGAAAAGCGGATGCGCATAAGAAAACGAGCTGTTGTAAGTGGTCCGTTGAGTACCTCAATTTTTGTGTTTTTTTTAAATCAATAATTATCATTACAACTACTTTGGTGCGTGAATTTCCTATGTCTTTTGTGTTCCATTGAGGGTATTTTCATATGTGTTCTCTTTCTCGTGTATTTCATGATTTCATGGAGGTATGCCAATTCCTCTATTCCAATTATTCGGTCTCCTTGTTAATGCAAATTAATGAGGGGCATCCGGACCTTGTCTCCTGAAAAATGTGAGTAGAATAAATTTAACATCAAGAGTGAGTTGTTGAAAAATGTCTTGTCCAAAGGGACGTTAGTCCAAAAAATTTCGAGAAACACTGCACTAGGTCATTGAAATTAATCATCATAAAACAGTACCATGAATAAAATTATCTCAACCATCTTCCAACTTTCAATTTTCAACAAACAATACAACGTAGTGTAATTTAGAATGGAACCAAAAATGCGCCCCCAAACGTATAAATTGTGTATGAAAAAATCTGAACCTTTAGACAAATGGATGGCTGGAAAAGGCACTCAACTAATCTTTTTATGCTTCTGACCCGCTAGCTCTCGTACAAAGAACTAAAAATACATTTTCCAGTAGCTGATTCTAATATTCAAAAAACTGGTGTTAAACATCAGCTAATTTAAAACTATTCTGAGTCAGTGTATAAAACATCTTCAAGGAATATAAGCAATGCATACGTAGTAAATATGAATGAGAACGAATTGTTTAACACTTTTTACGCCACTTCTCAAATTTTTATTAAATATTAGCTTAAAGTGATAAAATCATTTCGTGAGGAAAATTGATCTCTTAACCATCGAAGTTACTGTAAAAGTAATAATATTTGTCAACTCTAGTAAACTTCTGCATCAAAAGAAGGACAATTAATAATTTGTCACATAGTCCCACTAAATTTGAAAAATTTCTGCTATACTGATTTTCAGGTAAAAAAAATGTAAGCCCTGAAAAGGAAGGTAACACAATGTGGTCAAACTAGAATAGAGATTTTAATATAATTCATTTTTAAAATTACTCAATCTATTTTAAAGGAATAAAGTCGGGTGTAATGAGTGGAAGAGCGAGAAGGGAAAGGTTTCAAAGTGGAACGAAAGGTTGTTGAGTTGAGCCGTGAGGTAGAACTTGGTATCTACGAGACTGATATGGGTAAAATAAATTAAGTTGGAAAGTGTAGGTGTTTGTGAGAAGAGATGGTCCAGGGTTCGAATACTTTCAAGAGAAGATTAGATTGTTAGTTAGTTTAAGCCTCCCTACCGCCACACAGGCGATCCAAAGAGAGGAAGGAGGAAGGCACCATTTAGTATGGAAAGTAAGTATACTAGATATTTTAAGAGAAGACGATTAGGTTTTGGACTGCCTTAATAAATTGTGTGAGTATTTTTAGCGCAAATGAGTACGTTGTAGTTTAGGGTAATCTGACTGCGAGCGGGGAACATCATGTTTGAAAGTGGTCTGGGGAAATTTGGCATATCTGGGGTGAATGAACATGGCGAGAGACTTGTCAGATACATATGTGTGTACCAAGCGGAATGGTTGTTGAACACACGAAGTGTAAAATAGATAATCGCTATTTGTAGAGTATGCGCAGTTTCGAGTGTTTATAGGGATAGACTTAGAGAGGGCGATGATGCGTTATGGGTAGTAAGAAAATGGCAGAAAAACAGTTGCTGAATGTTCATGTATTGAGAGGAGAATCAGAAAGTGTGTCTGGCCCTTATTTGGTGGATGCTTGAGTAAGAGTATGTGAGGTGGAGGAGAGGAAGGAGGAAAATGGGAGCGCGTAGGGTTGTGACAGTAAGGGAGCTGTGTGACGTATCTATGAATAAGAGTAGCAGACTAGATTGAGTGAGTGTTACCAGAAATTGATGCAGAATGAATTTGGAAGAGTCGAGAGCGATTGGGATTTTTTTAAACAATCAGTAACTTCGAGTGCTCGATCAGTTTGTGATTTAAGGTCCACAATGAGAAGGAAGCGGGAGGTGAGCGATTGGTGGAATAATAGAGTGAAGGATGCAATAAAAAAATAGACGCATATGACGAATAATAGAGACAGAGTTTCTCATAGAAGATATAGGAACAAAAGAATGCTGGCAGGAAGGAGAGTGAATGAGAAAGAGAGTGGTGCTGATTGTAGGTGGAGTAGAAGGTTATGGCTGAATTCCGAGGAGAATGTAAAAATTCTCGAAAATAAGTATGATAAGTACAGAAGCACGGGGAAACGAAGTAGTGTAGTGTGAAAGAGTGAATGGAGTGATGCTGTGTGAAAGTGCGGCTGTCATGAGTCGATGAGCAAAGTATTTTGAGCAATTAATGAAGGGAAGGATGGAAGGCTGGAAGTGATTGTGGCGACTGGAGACGGAAGAAGAATCCCTGTGGTAGGAGGATGTAATGATGAACTGGTCACGAGAGTGGGAGTGGAACTCGCCCTTGTGAGAGCGTGGTCGAGTAAAGCTCCGGGTGGCGCTCGTGTCAATAGCTAGTCGATGCTCCCATTCCATCACCGCCACCATCACACACACCACCACCTCCCCTAACCTGTGATGGCGGCCAGATACTGCCATTCTACAGATCATTCGCCATCGAAACTACATGTTTATTTGGAAAAGACGATAAGTATTTGTAACGTAAATTCAAATTAAATATTGCGAGTAATTGTATCATCAAATTTCATACTTTAAAACAATAAACTGCTAATATCTCACAAACCCAAAAGTTTTCTGAAAATATCATAAAAAAAAACTGTTCATCTGGCCAAATTCTGCTTGTGAAATTGTGTACCTCTTGTCGTAAAACATCCTTACAAACTAGCATTATCTCCGTACAGTTTTCAGCCAGCAGGTTGTAATTATATTAACTTAATATATCTGAACAAGTCAGTGGTTTGCTTTAATCGCAACCTCATCAGAAACTAAAAAACGAAGGAAATTCTAATACAATTTAACATTTTCACTAAGAAAACGTTTCGTAGTCCAGCTCCATCATCAGTTCACATGAACAACAAAAGAATTACGTCTGAAATATAAGATCAGAGTAAAGTGAATTGCGGGCGCTATAAATGTATCATGAAACTTAAAATACAAAGAACGAGACGGACAAGAACAAAAAATAAAATACAGAGGCACAGAAAGAATACATGTGACACATGCGTATGAAATGAAATTAGGCTTGTTCTGACGAGGAATCTACCTATTCACTATTTTGCAAAGGGTACTAACTGTCCATTTTGTTCAAATGAGGGTTTCGCGTGAAGATATGCAAGGACTAAAATTCTGAGATCATACGGGGTTGAAGCTGAATCTAAAATTTTGTAATCGGCAGGAGATATAGGAACATTGAATTATTAACTTAATTATGTAATAACTAAGTAATGATAGCTTTTTGAATATAAATGTTGTTCACTTTCCTTGACAACGAATTATTGTGACACAAAACGAACAACAGTCTTTAAATGTGCGTGTTCAGTTGACATCTATTTTTTACATTCCCGCAAAACAATGAAATACTAATGAAATTCTCGCAACTTATCATGTCGAAAATTACGACAGCAGTATATAATTGTCCAGTTCGTAAAATTTTTGTCTTCTTATCCAAATAAACATGTAGTTTCGATAGAGAACGATCTGTAGAATGGCGGTATTTGGCATGCATCGCAGGTGTATGCAAGATCTGGCGGTATCTGGCATGCAGCACAGGTGATCATGCTATAGAAGGGGTGCATCGACTAGCTTTTGACACTAGCGCCTCCGGGTGTGGCGGTGTGACATTGATTGGTGTGGTTGTTGACATTGTATTTTGTCCAAAAAACGGTGCCGAAGGACTGGAGAAGTACGTGTGTGGGATTCAACTGGGTAAGGATAAAAGGGAAATGTTTAAGTACTATAACTCAAGGAGAATAAGCCTGTTGAGCTTCGCTGGCGAAGTGTATTGCAAAATACTCGTGAATCGTATAAAAGAGGAAATGAAAGAACAACAGGAGAAGAACATTGCGGTTTCCGGTAGGATAGAAGGTGTAAGTCAATCAGATATTCGCTGTGCAACATGTGTGTAAAAGGGACCTAGTGAAAGTGAGACAAGTGTTATGGGCGTTTTAGGAATTGAGAAAATGTGTGATGGAGTTGATCGGAGAGCGTCGAGAGAATTATTGAGTACGGATGGTGTGTGGAGTTTGCTGCTTGAGACTGGGGTTTTGTGACGGAAGCAGAGCATGGGTTTGAGTGTGTAATGTTGTGAGTGATTTGAAGTGCCGCTGCGTTTGCGTTGAGGGTTCGTAAAATCCCCGAGGTTGTGTTTTGGCGAGAATGACTAGTTTGGAAAGGTGAGAGAGAGAAGGGAACTCCGACTGCGTGTGAAAGAGAATAAAGTTCCACGGTGTTCGAGATAAGGGGTTGTGAAACGAATTGATAGGGGAGATGTAAAAGAAGTGAATTGTTTCGAGTGGTTGGGAGCGCTTTTGACTGCAAATACTGGATTGAAAGAGGAAGCAAGAGCTAGGGTAAGAAGAGATTGCTTAGCTGCTAAGCGTATGAATGCTCTCGAAGAAAGTATCGTAGCAACGATTGTGTTGTATGTATATGAGACGTCGGGTTTGAAAATTTCCGATATAAGTCGGTCGCATGTGTTTGAGATGAAGTATCTGAGGCTAATATGATCAAGTTCTAGCCGATGTTTTTATGCCTCTTTTGGAGGAACTAAATATAACATTTGTACAACATAAATGTATATGTAACAGTGATTTTTACTATGACATTTGAGGGCCTTCTCTGGGAACAGCGATTTTAAGTTGGTTTAAAGCTGGGAAAATCGTAAGCAGTTCATCGGATATGTGATTACGGAGCGCGTGGTACGGCTTATCATATCGTTGCTCTTAGTGAATATTTGAGGATGAGAAATTTAATGAGAAGCATCTTTTGTAGTAATTGATTTGAAATTTCATAAATGAGGGAAATATGATACCTATCAAAGATCTCAAAATTATCGGTTGCCGCACTCGCTAATAGGTTGTGTCGCGACTCAGCTGAAAACTTGATTAAAAACTTTTATGTGAAAAGTGTATATAAGCCTTGAATCCTCCTAGAGGAGCTGATATGTGGAGTGGGAAGTGAGCGTTTAATTCTTGTACAACTAGCATTAAAACAGCATTCAAGAACTTTCACCGAGCTTATTTCGATGAAAAGCTTTCTTCGATGGAAGCTTCGATATGCTATACAATGATATTGATGGAATTAAAAACACAATTTCTATATCTTTTACTTACATGTGTAGTTTTTATTACACTAGTGGCAAGCTCAAACAATGTGTTCGCAAAGGAAGACAATCGTGGAGTAATCTTTCAATAATAATCGAGCAAGCGCTGTCATTTAAGAGATCTCCATTACATATAATGATTTCGTTGGTAGTTTTTAATTATTCACTGACGTGGATGACGCGATCTAACGTTCTAGTCGAATTAGGGTAATGTGGGAGACCTAATAGCCCAATCACGTTCGTTTATGTTTTACGTTGTAAAATCAATACTCTTCTCATACAGGGTAAAATTCTTTGGTGCCCCACAGCAGCCGCTCGAAGGAGACGTCACGCCTGTACGCAACCCGTACTACCGGCGACATACACGACCACTGGTACACAAAGTAGCTTCGCAGTGAGTTTGGAATACGATCCTCCAAAACGAGGCAATCATGTCAATCGTAAAAAATAAAAACAGAACGATAAAACCTTGGTAGAATTTAAGGTATAAGCCTTCAGAGAAATATCACATCATGTGAAAAAAAAGAGAGAACACGAAGTAACGGGGACGAGTAGATATAAGTTAAGAAAATGAGAGACAAATATTGGGAGGAGGTGAAAGTATCGTTAAAAACCGTGAGATAAACACTATGTTAGGGAATCAAAAATTTTTGCCCTAAAATTATTTAAATCAATTGCTTCACAGCATTGAACGTGAGTAGAAAAAAATTAAGATGTGATACCTGGGTGCCATCTTCACCTCCTGAAAATGTAATTAAGCCATTTGAGTCTGATCAACGGATATTGATTAGAATATAAATATTTCACGCTAGGTTTTTAGCTCTATTAAAAAATCTTTCTGTTACTCACTTGACTGTGTGCTTAGTGACAACGTTCAGAAGAACTGTCTTGCCGAAGTTTCTCAGACCATGTTCTGGGGTTGTTACAGTAGTGGTGAGACGCTTCACATCACTCACTCGATACTTGACATCGCAGCCAAGCTCTACGATGCCATTGTCACATGTAATTACCTACAAAAGTGAAAAAGAACGTTCTTAAAGTGAATAACACTGGTCAAGAAATAGAAGATCGTATTTCGGTCTGAATGAAATCCTGTGAAAATTCCTGTTGCTAATTCCTGTTAAAAGGGACATAGCCGATGAGTTACCGAAAATGTATCAAAAGTAAAACTCGTAATTCACGTCTTGAGACTAAAGTCTTCATTGGTTCCGGAATTTTTGTAAAGTATTAAAGTATACAGAAGAATTCCTCCCCTAAAACATCTTAACTTGACAAATATTAAGCAATTTAACATCAAACGTCACACAAAATGCAGGAGATGCTATATTACACCCAATAACGGTGTATTTACCTGAAGTTATTGAGCAGATTAAAAAATGTGCTTCTCTTTTGGGAAACTCCATCACAATGATCGAGCGCACCCCCTGAAATGATATGATCACCATGACTTGAAAATTTTCTTGCTATGTCGCTACGCACTGAAAATTAATGTGAAAGCCTATACGTTATACTGATGTTGAAAATGAATGATCATGAGGAAAAATGACTAACTTTTGAAATGAAAACTTGCGCTTGGGGAACATTTGACCATGTTTTAAATTTCAAAATTCGCACCTCAAACCAACTTCAGATGAATTAAGAACATGAAAAATAATTGCTGCTTATGCATTATTTAGGCTCATGCTCTTGTTTTATTCCAGCAATTTATTACCAAGTTCGAGAACCGAGGCTATTTCAAAGGCACAAGTAATGTGTTCCTACGAAGGTGCTGCGCTAGAAAACTGAAGGACTGTACTAGATGTTGACCTCCTTTGACAGAAATATATTTTAAAATTTCTTTCATTTTTGTGCATGATAACTTGAAGTACGGTTTTCAGTCAGAAAACTGACGAGTCAGATTTGATTAACTGAGTGATTTTCCCGAGTGAAATTGGAGTTACTTGAAAATGTCACCACCTATTTCCATTTTGCAGATGTTTCTTGCAAAACAAAATCAGTCCAAGTGTCATAGGTGCAAGTTCAAATCAGTATCATCTCGCGCCTCGAATGAGATTCTACTGCCAAGGAATGAGAAGTATTTTCAAAGTCTTTGAAAAATTCTAAAGAATTCCATTTTGAAATTTTCCATATTGCCTCGACCTAATCTAACATGAGCTCACCTAACCTAGCGACACATAATACGATTAATTTAAACTTAATACAATTGCAAATTGATTGCATATGCCTTATGCGTAAATTCGTTTATAAATCAGCCCTAATAAGAACACACTGTACATTGAAAGAGACTGAAATTCTCAAGTAAAACTGAACAGAATAAATAGCTCTTAAAAAACAGTCTATTTTCGCGCACCTAGTGAATAAAAATGTTGAGTTTACATCATGTGCTCATTTTCTACTGAACTTAGAGCTAAGGAAGATATAAACAGTTTTGAAATTTGGGTCATATCAGTTGTGAGCCAAAGGGTCGATAACCAATTACTGCATACGCAAAATTGCTCAAATATGCGATGAACAAAATACTCAGATTCATTTGATGACTTTGGTGTTAGACCAGGCTGCAACACACGCTCACACTCACTTGATGAGATCCATTTTATAATGGAAAAAATAAATCAGGGATCACCTGTTGAGGAGGCACCGAGAAAGCTTTCGTGCGCATATCGACCCGGTTGAGTCTGTCGCTCCAAGGGATGACGAAAACTAACCCGGGGCCGAAAACTCCACGAAGTCGTCCCAACCTGTTTACGAAAATTGTATTCAAAAATTTGTATCTACAAGCAGCCAGGTTAATGAATTGCTGACTTAAGATGATACAATAAATATTCACTTAATATGAAGTATTTTCTCTTATTTTATTTTTTCGCAGTTTGAGAAATCATTTGACAAATGATATTGATTCATGGATTAAAACCAATATCAACAATGGAGAATTACTGTGATTCGAGTACAGGAGCTTCTGGAATAAATGCTTGGTTATAATATACGCATAACATCCATATCATTTGAGTCATTGAGTTTACGGCATCGCAGTCAGTTTTGATATCATTGTTTTAATTGTATGATACGGAGGAAAACAGAGATTCATATTTTCGAGTACAATGTAAGTCCACGTTTTGATTTTCAAATACGTAGATTTATATTACAAATGTAAGTTATAAGAAATACCCACTTCTACTTGGCGCATTTAGTTTAAGTTCTGTTTACTTGCTTTCGTGGTATAAAATACCTCCAAAGTTATCAGATTAACAATCATACCCGAGTTTTCAAACAATTATTTGAGCTTGTTTAGGAACTGGAACTTGAGGTCAGGGCATAGAAATTCCTTTCCAAGAATTTAATTGCGAAAGCTTAATAAAAGAAGCATCATTGGCAAATGGTATTTAAGCTGAAAACTTTGTTAATAAGGAGGTTACTTTCGTGTTACGACTGTCAAGGTATTCTAAAATAAAAACAAGTCTAAAATCATAAATCCATATTGTGAGCCACTTTTAAAACTAGTACCCTGTAATATTAAGCACGAGTCTCAGTTCTTCTATAACATGTAAGCTGGTGCCGTTACAGAAAATGAATCATCGCCAGAAGAGGAAGATAACAACGACGATAAAATGCACATGGATTAGTCTGAGAAAAAGAGGACGCAGTTGATCGATCAAGAATGATTTGGTGAGGGATTTGTCATTATAAAAATGCAAAACTGCTGGGTTCTAGTCTACAGCAATGGAATCTTCTCTAGGACGGCATAAATATGCCAGCTTTCTGGAAGCGCCATGAGGCCTTATCTGTCTTTTATTTAAAGCAGATGGAAGTGCGTGTTTCTTGTACAGATTTATTTGATCTAAAGAGTTAAGTAGGAAATGAGCACATACACAATGAATGGTGACTATTCATTGATACACGCACTACCAGCCACGAAGCTGTGTTGTTACACAACGGTAATAAAAAGCAATTCCGGTCGCACAAATTGACGGGATGACCGACATCCGACACTTTGAAATTTATTTTGAGAGTAGTTCAATAATTTAATTTTAAGTGTAATATCTGTAATGGGTACAAAGTAATTTATTCACTCAGTGCCTAGAACTAGAAAATTGAGAGCGTACTACTTTTTTATGTATATCCAACAACCATGGCGACAGGAACCAATATTTCG
>JACJUY010004018.1:47982-77240 GCA_014220935.1 Platorchestia sp. MABIK | reverse complement strand
GCCAGTTGCCGATTTAGTGAAATAATTGATGAAAGATATTAACTTTGATCTCAGGAATAATTACAGGTTTGTCGCAGCCTCGCAGGAGCTTGGCAAAAGCAGTCTTTACTCAATGAACGCAACTGTCTTTCTCTTACAACTCACAGCAAACCCTCCACGCAGCAAACGAGAGTTGACTACTGAGTTTGTTTACTTCGTCACTACACTGTTGCTATAACAACGGTGTGTGAACAATCGAATGAATCCTATTCCATATTTTAACGCAACTCCTCAGAGTTTGATGGGATTTTTTACGATTACGAATCAGTATAAAATTAATCATTTACATTTTTACCTACCTAATGTGAGTTAAAATTGATTTATTAACTGCCAGTACATTAATGGCCTTCAAATGCGCTGTGAGACAAATTTACAATGGTTGAATTTTATTAACACCACTGAAGATTTGCTTGCTAAATTGACTTTTTCTTTTTTTCAACATTGCATTAGTTTTTGGAAATCTCTGAGTGTCAAATAACAAAGTAAGCTACTGAATACTAATAAAATATTACATGAACCACGCTTGCAGAGTTATCTGTTTCATTTTTAATGCTAGTGTCGGTGATGCTTTCCTCTTTTTACTTTCTCTTCTTCTTCTTCTTCTTCCTTACTCATAGACTTGAATTAATCGTGTGGGTGCTTGCTGTTCAAGTGGTTTCTCAGTCCGGATGTTGTTCTTCGTTTCCTAGAATATTTACCATTGCAAAGCTTACACTGTGCACTGTCGCTAGAAATACTTTCGAGGTAATTCCAAACTAGGCTGGATGTAGATGCTATTTTCCAGCAGTTTCAAATAAAAATATACACGATCGCAGGTGATAACAGATGGGGAAGAGAAGTGCACGTAAATAACTGCACTCGACTAAAGCTCCCGCTGACTGGCCTGCATTGCAAATTTGCAATAATTGCACATAATTGTCTGATAACATCATGGTAGTCTACCATGGGGAACATATGACATCAAACGTGACGTATATCGGTGATGCCATATTCAGCCTCTAAAGTTGTAACGTGCTCCCTGCTCTAACAGCAGCAGTCGGTGGAGGATGGAAGCAAATGCCTAAATATTCGCAGGTCTACATGCGAGTGTGAATATTGGGAAACTTGTGAATGCGAATATTCTGTCCAACTCTAGTGTGTACGGTAGCGAAATGTCGTCTCGCGGAAGTGTTTAAGAGAGAACAAACAACTGCGATAATATTACGTACTCACGAGCAGATCCGTCGTATGTAGAAGCATCGTTCAATGTGCATTCATTTATTAATGTTGTCTCTGAAATGGAAATGTTAATAATGAAAATTGATAAAATGAAAGATTGTCAGTGTTCACATGTACCATCACCATCAATGAAATAAGTGAATGCATATATATGTATATCGACAAGGAAATATAGAAAACTAGTGTTCAAATTTCTTCTTACCAGATGAGTCATTGCTTGCTCTAAGACCACAACTTATCAGCTTGATTAAAATTCAAAACCCATGGCAGAAAATCCTCAATGCTGACATGGGTTGGGTGAGTTGGATGAAATTGTGGAAATATAAATCATCACGGTAATGATGAATGCGTTAAAAATATTTTTGTTCATGATGAATACATACAGTCTAAAATATCTCATACAAAATAATATAAATATTTTCATGAAAATCTGTAACCAAAAATTATGTAACAAAAGCTCGGGAATAGTAGCCTAAAGGATCAAGCCTTTACTTGTCTTTGCGTCTACTACGGTCGTTATGAAAGAAATATCGTTCGGAGAAATTCATTTTCCTGTGGTTAAATTTAGGAACTGAAGTCGGGATAAAAAATAAATAGAATGAGCATCCAAACGTGGCGTTAAAAATATTGTGCATAGGATGCAATCAATGTGCGCTTGGCTTTCTAGATTTGCTTTCTGTCTTTTGTGTTTACATATGTTGTAATCGATGTGTTTAGTCTGCAATCCTTCAATATCATATTTCGATAGCTAACATTTGTAATCGGGGGAAAGTAAATTGGCCGGGCAATTTCAGGATTTCAGAAGTGTCGTTATTGATGAACACTAAATTGTAATTGCGAGTTCTCTGCATAACGATCGTGTAATAGGACATAATTTGTGTGAGTAAAATTTCACGAAATTTTCCATCGTATTATGTCCCAAGCATATTGAGCGGAAGCGTCCTGCCTTAAGAACTCAGAAAACCCCTAAGAAAAATAGTCCAAGTTTTAAGTGTGTCATCGAACCTGGTGAGTACCTGTAATAATATTCATTTTTGCAGGTTCATTGATGTGTTAATGCTGTTTTTATATCATACTTGCGCAAATTTCATCATCACTTACAAGTTGGTGTGGAGGTGTGCCTTCCCTCCAATCTGAGATACTCTTGCTGAGGCAAATTAAAAAGGGCCAAACGTCTCGTGACAAATGATTGTCCCCTTGACCATGCACCAAACCAGGTTTCAAAAAAAGCTCTTTAGACCAAGGCCATTCAACTTTAGCCAGTGAACCCCTGATGGCCAATCAAGGTATTGCTTGTGGTCGATATCCGCTGGAGTTGCAACGTCATTCTGGTTGCTAAAATGATAGTTCTTGTACCTGTGCATATAATGGTCAAAAATAATCCAATAGTGACAAAGTTTTGTTAAAGGGAGGCATTGAACACACACCTAAGGCTCTTCATGATTTCAACAAATGAAATTGCTATTTCACAGCAAATGAAGCCGAAAAAATGTTCTTCGGTAATTTTTACCAATCACCATTTTTTCACGTATCAGTGTACAGTTTTTAACATATATTTTTAATGGTACACGGAAAAGAAGTTTTTGATATATTTAGAGAGCAGACGTTACAACCTTGAGATGTCGAGTCACAGTAAATAACCTAATATACCTTACCCTCCGTTTACACTATCCCACCACTAAATTCTACCCATTTCAGATGCAGTGACTTGTAAGTTTACTTGTAATACTTAGTTCATACAGAAAAGTTTTATCAGCACCTGAGAGAATCTCGTGGAAGCCAACATTTCAAGAACATTATTGATAGCTAAAGTACCGAGCCAGCAAACTTTCCCGTATACTCCTATTGAGTATACGAGAGAGTGCTGACGGTAGTCAATTGAGGGTAGCTAGGCGTACAACCACGAAACGCGTATTTTATGGTACACTGATGAAGGCGAACTCTGATGTCACTTCCTTGATTCGAGTGACGCTCAAGAATCTTACATCCCATACGGGAGGCGCTGTGTCCTCATGACGTGGTGACGGACGTTCCTCACGTCCTCTGGAGGCTTTTGCGAGTATCTAACGTACAACAAATTATTGATTCATATGAATGAATTAACACTTTGACTGCAACGTGCACCACCGGCGACCAAGGAGGGGATTTTCATAATGCTGCTGACCGATCAGTAGTCACAGACTCAATTTTCATGAACAATTCAAGTTAAATGAGGGCACGATCCATTTAATGTTTGCTATTTTCAAAATTGCTTACTGTTATTGACTTTGAATTTGAGTTGAATATTGCACTTGTTTAACCAATTGCGGTCAAAATGTTACTACATTAATTCACATGCAAATCATTCGAGTCTTGTCAGGTCCCGGATAATGTCCCACGAACCTAGCAGCTACAAGCGAACCTTCTTCAAGTTTCTAGATGAATAATTTAAAAACTGAAAAAATTAACTCGCAACCCGCATTGTGAAAATAGCTGTGGGAGGTTGCGAAATAGCTTAACGGTATACCACCCGCCAATGTGAAACTCAAGTTACGTACCACGACTCCAACTAGGTTCGAGGAAAAGAAGAAAGTTGATTTATTTTTACAAGTTTACTTATCATTCACCTGTGCATGATTTGGACCAATGCACTACCAAATGATTTTGTGCTAATGTACAAAAACGACAAAAGAATTTAAGTCACCTTCAAACTACACATTATCCAGCAAACGAAATGAGCAATGTAATTCACAAAAAAATAAAGCTAAATATACAAAGTAGCAGATCCACTCATCAACTCAAACCACAATTAAAGTACTTGTTATGGCAAATATGTGAAGCAAATTTACAGCCAACAACACCAGTGACTACGATAAGCTCAAACCGTTCGCCAGGGCAACACAAGCGCGCACCCAGAGCAAGAAAATTGGGCATCATTTCTCTGCTGGTGAGTCGAACCCCTTCAGCTACAAGCTAGGCTCCTAACATGGGGTTAACAAGCGGCATGAAGTACTTAATATTCAAGAAAAATTCTACATTGATCCTTATGCAACGCAAATGAGAAAAACTGAAGAAACTAGCGCGCATAATTCAAGTTCTAGAAATGTAAGATGATCAGTGGAAATCATTTCGTACTAAATTCCTTTTCGAAAACTACATGCATTCTCGAGAGCCTAAACATTTCTTCAAAGGCGAGATGCAAACTTGAGTTAACTCAGAGATGTAAGTTGCATTTGCTAGCTTATGCTAGAAATTTATCATGAATAGCCTTTGATATTATTCTCGAGATCTTCATCATTATAAAGCACAATCGATGACTTCCTTTCGACAATTCTTGAAATGCATTCATTTCTTATGAAAGAAGTAACAAATACCTTCCGATTTTATGTTAGTAAACAAACAAAACTCCTCAAAATGATGAAAAGCCTAATTAGGTCCATAAACTACAACATTAATTTATCACCACCGTAATTATTCTTCCAAGTGGGACATAAGTACATATTATTTACACTGCAATGGGAGTGCAAAGGATGACAAGGATGCTTATCTGTGACATATTCTGTTGTCATCTTTCTAACGCGCACAGAAAATTTAAAGTTCCTTATTTGGTAAGAAAGAAAGGAGAAAAACTTTGAAGTAAGAATAATGCTGGTGAAAAAAAGAACTTAGGAAGAATCAGTGCTATTGCAGTACACGTCTCACATCGGTGCACCAAGAACTAACTCCACTCGAGCCATCGTAACTCAAAACAATAGAACGAGAAATGCATCCTGTGGTGGCTCACACTCAAGATAACGCTTAACAGCCTAAATAGCTTCCCCATCCAAGCAAAGAATCCCCCCCCCCCCCAGGTTGAATTCCCACTAGCAATTAACCTCTGAATGAGCAAAGGGGACTTGAACTCTACATTAAACAAGACCTGGTAGCTGCACTGTTACCTCGCTGCACGTACCTCGTGTAACCGTAAGCAGGAAACTTTAACTCCTTCACACACATACGCATTAGATTACCTGACCACTCACCAATTCCATTAGAAATTACATGTACACAAAAGTAGGCGGGGTCTACCAAAGTCCGTGACCAATCCGCACATAGGAAGATTATGACAATAACTCTTAATCATCAAAGTACACCAAGAGATTACTAGAAAAAAGCGCCGGAGAATACGACAAAATAATACCTAACACACATTTGAAAACAATAACTAAGCCAAGCAAGTTCCTGACGATGTAACATTCACGTTATCAGTTATAATTAAACATGCGGTTGCGGAAGCCCAGCCCATTAGCACAACAAGTTAGGATGAAGTTCAACCAACACGAGGGCCGAGTGAGACATGCACCAACCACGAAGCGTCATTTTCAACCTTGAGTCATTCATTGTTGACCTTGCGATGTTCAACTTCGTCCCAGGATCCGAGGCAGTGGTACCCGGGTCATTTTCGAGTGCAGGAGTGACTGGTGCATGCTAGAGCACAAACCACGCTAACTTGTTGGTGCTTTCCGGCCGGCTAGCTAAGAGAAAAAGAAATGGAGAAAAAATGAATTAGAATTTCTAGAATTTACGATGGAAATCCATAAACTGTTACCTATTTTTATTAATTGTAAAAATACCCCACAACTCGGACCTGTTCGTTGTAATGACGAGAATAAGAATAGAACTATCATTTTCAGATGGAAGTTCTTCCTCCGAATGCATTGCAAGTCGCTAGATTTCACGTGGTTGATTGGATTTAACGCGACAGGTCTGTTGCATCGTTACATTTTTTGACCGTATTTATACAGCGGAAACCTTATAGATCTCAACATTCGGTGGCACGCGTCATCACTACAAACAATTCATTAAATCGATTTATCTTATTCCCGCAGGCGCCATTAGCAAGTAGTGTGATTTTATTCCAAACTTACCTCCCAGTCGTTCTGCATACGGGGGAGTAACACAGCCAGATTATTATACAATTTTTTATTACTCACTCCAACAACAATAACACAACAATAAAACAGTTTCACAGCCTCTGTATCACAACCATGTTTGCACCACATCCTACGTTCACGTTATTTCACATGAGATTTTCTTAAACAACTTCTCGCCTAGCGGGATCCTAATCTGTATTTTTGTGCAGATCGAGATTTTTCCCATAAGAAATACATAATGGAGGTTTTGGAAAACAAAACTTTGGTCCGTATTAGTAAAACATAAAGAAATACAGTTGGAACAAACTAACGCTCCGATTAGAATTTTAGTCAGTTAACCCATTTACTCGTTGACATTTACAACAAGAGCATCAACTCAGGGTTCAACATTAGAAATAATCAACAACTTGCCCGACAAGAACGAGGTAACTCTTCAGCTAATTTGTCTTTTCCTGAGTACAAGCAAACTCGTACAAAACAATGTATCAAACACAGCCATGATAAGTTCATCCGCTGATTTAAAACCTTTCTCAGATGTCAACCAATTCAGCATCGAAAATATGATAAAAGTAATAAAGAATTAGTCTGCAACTAAACCATTTCTTTTTCTTCAAAAAATAAAGCGTTTGAGAAGAGGTTGAAATGAAGCATGAACTGCAGTACAGCTAGTGGCGGTAGAAATGAAACACACAGGGTACCTCAGGATTGGACAAATTCTTGTGATTTCAAGTCCTTGTAGTAGACGCAGCCCTGGAATAAACCATCGCAACAGCTATCAAACCATAGTCACATACCAAAGAGTACGATCAAAACTGTTAACACTATATCATTAGTTAGGTCAAGACTCCCTAGCCACAACAAAGGCCACATCTCAAGAGAGCGTTTAGTATGAACTTGGATGTAAAAAACGGGGATCCAGTGCACAAAGTGCGTTCTACACCCTGCGCATAGAAATTGCAAGATTTAAAACGGTTTATAAAACAACATGAAAGTTGCAGGAGAAATTAATAGGGACTGAAAAAAGACGAAAAATTACAATCATCGACCGTCAACGACCATCCGAAAAATGATGGTCCCTAACAAAACATGAAACCTATTCTACCGAGTAACCCCAAAAAATATAATCATTCTTTGACTGACAATAGCTCGCTTTTGTCCTTCAGGCGCAACTTAGTCTTTTTTTGTGACACTTAAGTTTAGTAATTTAGTATTCTTTTCTTCGATTAAACTCATTGGACTTGTATCTCCATATGTCAATAAACACCTACATTACAACAAAATACTTGGGTACTGAGCAGTCAAAGAGAGAATTTTTTGGGAACAACCTGTATTTTAATAAACAGATGGTTTTCCTTTCAGCTCTGGACATCGCAAATCATTCTTGGGAGCGATAAGTTCAAGTTCAAGTCCTTTAATGTGTCTGCATCGAAAGAAAAACAATTCTTACCAATATTAAATGAAAACCAAACGTGAAACATTGTTTACGAACACCGGAAAAAGGATCACAAGGCTTGCTCAACACGTTTCATGCTATGGGTTAAACTGAACTTCAATATTCAATTCAAACACAAGTCAAAGGACGTAAGCAATTTATAAAATAGCAAACATTAACTGGATCGTGCCTTCATTTAACTTTCATTAAGTATTTAAAAAAATTGAAGTCTACGTACCAGCAGCATTACGACAACCTCCTCAATGGCCACCGGTAGATCCCTTCGCAGGAAACGTGTTAGAGCACATCAGCCGAACAACAAAAGCGCGAACAATCACAATCGAACGAAGAGCACATCTTCTTCAACGTCAAGGTCGTGTATTCACATGGAAGTAAAACATTTTTCTGACATCGACCACGGGCTTCATTGTTATTAATTTTGTGCGTTACATGTTTCCACAACTGAGGGTTTTCTCTCAACACAATCCTTCATGAAAATCAATGACTACAGAGAAACACCAAGAGTAAAACATACAAGGGAAAAAACACAAGACAAAATTTTTTTTAAATCTCATGAGCCACTAGAGAAACATACGAGGGGTAGTCAAAAAGCTCTCAGACAAATGCCGTAATTTCGTTATTTAATAATTCATTATATTTATTTTTCTACATAAGCTCCATTGTTGTCTATACACCTTTGTAATCTATGTTTCCACCTGTAAATGCCTTCCTGATAGAATTGCGAGGGCTTGTTCCACTAGGTTCTGTACAAGAGAGATGTTTTCTTCATTTGTTGCTGTGGTGGGTCTTCCTCCTCGTGGGTCGTCATCAAGTTGGACTCTACCCTCTTTACAGCGTTTAATCCAATCATTAACGACTGCTCTACATGGTGTAGAGTCTCCATAAACCTGCTGTAAAGCTTCGATGATCTTAACAGGTTCCCAATTTAGTTTAATTAAAAATTTGATGTTAGCTCTGATCTCAAAATTTGCAATTTGAAGGGTTGAAAATTACTGTTTTGAGATGCAACCTCTCTCGATGCTGACCTGACACAGACTGATGAGATAGCTGCAAGTTATCAAGGAAGCTCTAAGGACAGGTTTCGACTTGTAAAAACTTGTAAATCTCTGTTCAGTTCAAAATTAGGGCATTTGTCTGAAAACTTTTTGAATAACCCTCGTAGGTAAATGATTCTCACGAATAATCCATCTCCGGGCAGTAAACAGACATACAACAACAACCTTCCATGCAGTCAGTGATAAATCTCAAATATAAGACGTTAGAGATAAATGAAAAAATTTAATACGTTGCCCAGTCATAAAAATAATAATTAAGAGGCAACAAACACAAAAATTAATTTGTTCTGCCTACAACAGACACATATGGAAGGAAGAAAATTAGGAGCGGAAGATGGTGCTCCAAGCTGAAGCTAAGATTGTGAGCGAGCAACCCTCGACACGGGTGTCCTGCTTGTTTTCGGCTCGTCAAACCAAGCAATACTCGCTAAATTCACCTCAAATTTTCATTTCCAGTGCATAAAACATAGATATCAAACAGCAAGATCTTAAAAATTTTGGCTGACACCTGTACGAACATCGAATTATGAATTATATCGATTTCGGCACTATTCTCAAAAATTTCGAATAAGAAGGCTGAAGCGAGTTGAATAGCGAATGGAACGACTGACCCTATAAAGCAATGATGAGGTTAGGAAGAGCGATTAATACATTCGTACCGAAGGTCCAGACCGCAGCACGACAACCTCACCACGAGGTAACAATGCAAAGAAACCCAAGTACCTTAATTAAACAGCGGAATTTACAAATGACTCCCACACCTGGCTCTGCAGAATCCGTAGTGCTTAGCAAAGAACTCATCTTGGAGATTATAAATTAAATTAAAAGTTAATTTGCGTTTCCTTAATCACATAAAATGAGTTCCAAAGTAAGGAAAGAAGAAGATACAATTTAGTGTAGCATTTAGGGAAAGGGAAAGGAAATCGATGCTCAAGTGTGTTGCCGCACAGGACTCCTGGCGCATGGAAACCGCAAGATTGAATGAAACTCATAAAACATGAGTGGAACAAGAAAATAGAACGTGCTGAAATAGCTGAGAACAGGGGGAAAATGGTCACTAACAAATAAAAAAAACTGCCTTATTGCAACAAATGGAGGGCCAGCCTAATCTCCAGTTCGGGACCTCGCATCTTCCCCCTGGGGCCGCATGTGCTTATACATACAATAGTTGTATCCCCTTGAGGGGATTTAACCTGGAAAGTTATAATCCAAGTTACACAGCTGAGATCGATGAAGTATTTGAGATACTCGTGCGAAAGATTAGCCATATCAAACGTTGGTTTACACGTCAGAGTCAAACGGAACACAAGGAAAGATGAAATTTGCTCTAAATTTAATGCTATGCATCCACCATCCTGCTGCAAGATTACAAGATTGTAAGTTAGTTTAAGCAAGCCTCCCTAACCGCGACAAAAAAGAGCGTATCGAAGAGAGGAAGGAGGAAGGTACCATTTAGTATGGAGATAAGAGAATGAGGAATCTATGCAGAAGGGGTATCGAAACAGTAATTTGAGGAAGAAGTTCATGAAACAAGATTAAAGTTGAAGTCAGAGGTGCTGAAGAACAGGACAGCAGTGAACCGAAAAAAGGTGGTCCATAACATAACAAAAAAACTTATTTCAACAGAAAGAAGGCCAACCTAACTCTTAGCTTAGGCCCTCACATTTCCCCCTGGGTGCGCTAATTCCCATGGATACAATAGTTGAATTCTCCTGAGGGGCCATCCTGCTTCAAAATGTGATCCTGGTGCCCACCAACGATCGCCTCTTAGCGGAAACATTCATTAACTTGAATAAAACCATGAGTCGTGGCCTAAAACTCTCCACGCCACTCCGGCATACACTAGCACACCTCGCTCGGCCGCCTGCCTCCCACCGAGCGAAGCGCGAGGTGGTGTACAGCTCTTCGGAACTGTCAAGTTCTCGCACAGAAGGACAATCCTTCCAACGAAAAACTCGGTGCAATGCAGCCTAATCTAGTAAGCGTGACACTGGTATCGTTACATGAGCTCCCACTTCAGCTCTCAATACCACACTTGCACAAAACATGTCATGGTAGGAATGTTCGAAGAGTGCGATAGTTCATTCATTTACCGTACGCTTTGCGGCTACGGTAAAGTAATTCATTTGATCTAGAAACCGTACAAAACAAGCATCTGAAATATAAAACACATTAAATTTCGTCATAAATAAAAATGAAACGCATACAACACGGATCGATTAAAAGCTGAACATTTGCGAAAAAAGAAAATCGACACAAATTTTATTTACGCTGGTCACATTTCAATTGACGCCGTTAGCATAGCGAAAAAAAAATATTGTCAAGATAATATCAACGAAAAGCTAGCATTCAATTCATAGATGAACTTGTCGTTGACGCTATGGTACACCACGCTTACAAGCCTGTATTTATTTATTTATAGATTCTAAGAACAATCACAAAACGGGAACGTTCAAAAGAAGCGACAAACAATTCGAACTGAAGGATGCAATAGTTGAGCACTAAGTTCACTGAGCTTCTCACAAGAACACACGAGAACTTCAACTTATACAATTATTGATCAAGACCGCTGATGATAGACCACAAACGCAACACTACCAAAAATGAGCGACTCTTATATAAATCTCTTGTATTTGAGTCGTCTTATTTGAATCTCTTGTATTTGAACTTATTTAAAGAACTAATAAACATTCGCACAACACAATTTGATTAACAGTTAATTTAAGCCCTACTAACCACAAAAAAGTGTTTTAAAGAGAGAAAAGATGAAAGTACCAATTGGAGTTGAGGGAATTTGGAATCCATTCACAAGGTTTTTGCCCACACAAGATCACCAGCGCATAAAAACAGTAAGTTACGAAGGGAGTTTTTGAGAAAAAAATTGAACTCGAAGAAGAAAGTCAGAGGTGCCTAAAAACAAGACAGCAGTGAACCAAAAAAGATGGTCCTCAACATAACGAAAAAGCATTTATTTGATCAAAAACAAGGTCTCCCTAATTTCCAGTTCAGGACCTCTATCTGGGCGTGCTAATTCCCACAGATACAATAGTTGTATCCCCCTCAAGAGAAGAGCGGTGAGCCAACAAATTCCAGAATGGTAATGGGTCAAGTTGAGTACTCAGTTATCAGTCTGTCTTGCCTAGTGGTCAAATTATTATATTACTTAATTCTAATTCGGACATTATCATTATTATTATTATTGTATAAGAAATTTTTAGCCTCCCTTTACCACGACAAAGATGTTCAAAGTGGAGAAGGATGAAGGCACCATTTAGTATGGAGTTGAGGGAACGCGGAATCCATGCACAAGGTGCATAGAAACAGTAAGCTAAGAAAGAAGTTCATGAAACAAGAAAAAGTTGAAGAAGAAAGTAGTTGGTGCTGATAAACGGGACAGCAGTGAACCGAAAAAAAGATGGTCCGTAACAAAACAAAAGCCTATTCTATTTCAACAAAAAGGCCTACCTAACTCTCAGCTCGAGCCCTCACATAGTCCCCCCGGGAGCGCTAATTTCCATAGATACAATAGTTGTATCCCCCTGAGGGGTCTAATTTGGACATACTAACTATGCAATTCATTGAAAGCACATTTTTAACCTCTTACCTTTCAATGCAGAATAGAATATATTCTTTCATTAATTGAAAGCTACTCACATGACAACGAATAACAACCTTAAAATATAAACACCAACAAAACAAGAAATCTTTTTCTTACTGACCGTTTACGTATGCAATTAAGTAATATGGTTCAAATTCATCTGGGTAGGAATCGTTGCATAAATTGAAATGCAATGCAGGTTAAGGTGTCCAGAGATACCACTCCATCTTTGGAAAAAATGTTGACACAATAATTCGTTGAGGATCTCGTGTGTATTCCGCATGACACATCTGCACAGGAATGATGCCTGCTGATGCCTGCACTTATCGTACCGAATTTAAAAGCATTTTGTCTCGTAATGGCGCATGGTGAGCCCAGCCAAGCACAACTTTTGACTTTCTGAATGTATCACTGTTGGACGAGCCTCAACAGCCGAAAAACGATTACACATTAAGAAGTGTTCACTTTTACTCACCTTTGCGACTGACAAATACACACACAAACATTTCTGCAGATCCTTTCCGTTAATAGTTAATACACAACCTTCTTGTTCGCTTTCATGATTAGAATCATCAGCAGCATAATGAAACTTCAACCACTCATTTCAAAGTAAAACAATGTATCATAAAATAAAGGTATACTTACTAAAACGGGTTTTTCGAGCACAGATCCCACCACTGTCTCTTGACATCAATGGAGAAAACTATTCCATTTAAATCGAACTGACGATGTATCGAGCGTACGGTTATTATAAATAATCAGTATCATTTTGCTATATTAATTATTTTAGGACTCCCTAGCCACAATTAAGGCGGCCTCTAAAGAGAAAATTGTAGAGATCATTTACAATGGACTGTAGAAAATGAAAATCAAAGCGGACAGTGTGTTTCCCACACTAGGTACCCTGCGATAGAAACATGTTAGGGAGTAAAATGGTGAAAAGACAAAGAAGGGATAGCAAAAAAAGTTTAAAAACTGAATGAAGCAAAGTCGGCATGAAAGACAGAAGGGCGGAAGGCCTATCTACAGCTGAGGTAATTAAACAACATCCTTCTTATGGGAATCTACTCTCAAGTCTATAAAACTGCAATTGTACTGACGCAATGCGAATCTGCAACATGGTACATGAATTTATCAGGTTGGTGCAAAAGTAACGTCTGATTTTTAGAGCAGATTTTTAATTAGATTTTCCAATTAGTTACATTCCGTTACAAGTGTACGTAACTTTTCTGTAACTTAAGTAAATGATTGTTTTTTCAAATTATCTTTGTTACGTTCATATTTTCTATGAACATTGGCCACCATGTTTGTCCTCTCTAAACATGACGTAAGAGATGTTCTACTGTACGAGTTTCATAAAGGTATTGAAGCGAGTGCGGCAGCAAAATCTATCCGGAACACTTATGGTGATAACATGGTAAATGAAAGAAGTTATTATTATTTTTGGGTTTTCCCGCCGTTTTCGATACTCACACGAAATCACAGCGTAATTTGGTAGTGATCCAACATTCAGATCTTATAATGGGAATTTGCGGGGGATGAGGGTCATCCCAAACCCGTTTTAGTGCCGTAATGTGTCAACTTTGGTCTGACAAAGGAGCGACATTGTTTCTAGTCGCGGGCATGCGCGCTGGCGATGGTTTGGGCCTCATATGAGGCAGAGGAGATTTTCTTTCTAGAGGTTAATCATTTTCAGATGGAGAGTCAAATTTCATGAAGTCGACGAATTTCAAGTTAGAAAAGATTCAGAGAGCGTGGCCGGGTCGGTCAGTATTTCAGAGAGGTTCGGCTCAGCGTCGAGGCGAGCTTGACGCACCTGTCCGTAGTCGGGACTTTCGAGAAGGATGTGGTGGACTGTTAAAGGCCCAATACAATTATCGCAATACGGTTGCGGTCGGCCACCCAGCAAGTGGCAGTGCGTGAGGCGTGAATGGCCTATACGAAACCTAGCGAGGACCTCTAGCCAGAGTCGATCACTCTGCTCGAAAAACGGGAGAGGACGGACATCTGGTTTTATCGCCTTAAGTTTGTTATTGGCAAGTGCCGACCATTCGGTAGGCCAGTGTTCTCGTACGCTCTTTTGTAATACCACTTATGGTCTATTCGAGGATGGCGAACCGGATTTATTTGCAAGTGAAGACCTCTGGTGAGTATGTTAAGATTAGATTATTAGATTATTACTTCATTAGTTAGTTTAAGCCTCCCTATCCTCAACAAATGAGATCCAAAGAGAGGAAGGAAGAAGGCACCATTTAGTATGGAGTTAAGGGAACGTGGAATCTATGCAGAAAGGGCATAGAAACAGTAAGATGAGAAAGAAGTTCATGAAACAAGATCAAAGTTGAAGAAGAAAGTAGTAGGAGTTGAAAAAAATAGGACAGCAGTGAACCGAAAAAAGTTGGTCCGTAACAGAACAGAAACCTATGTTATTTCAACAAAAAGAAAGCCTACCTAACCTTTAGCTCGGGCCCTCACATTGTCCCCCTGGGCGCGGTGAGTAGGTTAAAGAATAACTATTTCCATAGTCATTAGCTAATTCATTTTTGCCCAAGATTTTTAAATCGGACATTACTTTTGCAACAACCTGATACAACAAAAATCTACAAAATCATGCAAAAGATTTGAAACATGATCACTTTAAGAAATTCGTTAATATATTTGGAACACTACATTGTTTATACCGAGATATTATTCTGCTCAAGGAATGTCTTGACCGTGTTTTAAATATCTTTTGACAAAATGAATAATAAAACAAAGTAAACAGATAAAATTACAAAAACATTTGTACATGAGTCACATGAAAAATTGGCCTCTCACACTAGAGAGAGAGAGACAGCAAAATGCACAGGACACACCTACATAATGACAGAACCAAATCCAAAGCCGCTCGCTGGAGTGAGTATTGCTGATTTTGCGTCGCATGCTGGTTTTGCGGTCGTTTCCATAGAACAGAGGAGTTAACGCCTCGTACTACGCTGACGGGTGAACGAACATTCATCACATGAGCAGCACTTTCCAGGGAAGCTCGTTAACATTACACATTTCCCGAGGTGGCGAGGTCCTCAAGATCAGCTAGCTGAAGAACATTCCTCTCTCCAAATCACCGTATTGCAGCATTTTCGATACCTATAGGATGTGGCAACTGCTGCAGATTTCTACTGAAACCATCATAGCAAATTTATGCTCAATGAGGGACCGTCTTATACAGGGTGGTGTGAATCAAATGCCCGAGTTTTGAAGGGCGCGCACAACGGCTGTGGTGGTGATGGCAAGATGTGTGTGGTCACCACCATCTTCCTGATGCCATCTTTAAAAAGTGAGCACACAAACAGCATTGTATACTGATTCAAATAAAACAACCACTAATTCTGTAAGTATTGTTTTCCTTTTCTTAATAGCCTTTCAAAACGCGGGCACTTGATATATAATTAAGTAATCAAATAGGTTTGGTAGTTAAGCAGAAGTAGAAATGGTGTTAGTAACCAGCGCTGTGTAACCCGCACAATGGAAATTACTCCACAAACCCCCACCACCACCATCGCAAAACGAAAACTTTACAAAAATTTTTAACAAAAAACAAAAATGGATTTTTTCACCACCATCGATTAAGAAAAAGGTGTAGGTGTCAAGTAGAGCCAGGTACCGGGAAAATGCATAATTTAACAAAATATGAGATAAATTACCGGATATCCGTAACATAGGAAGCACTAACTCCGATTTTGCCGCAAATCACAGAATGAGCATCTCCACATCCAGGCGGACATCAGAAGTGATGCAAATACTGGACGCTTCGGCGGAAAGATAAGAGCGTCATTTCCACTAAAAAAGGCTTGCTATACAACATATTTACAGTTTGGTAAACTGCGAATTCTACATGCCTTTTTTAACTGCTTTCCAGGATTCTACTTATTTTTCAACTATAACAAGAGATATCATACGAATGTTCTAGTAGATTAGATTATTAGTTAGTTTAAGCCTCCCTGTCCGCAACAAATGCAATCCAAACAGAGGAAGAAGGAAGGCACCATTTAGTATGGAATTAAGGGAACGCGGAATCTATGTAGAAAGGGCATTGAAACCGTTAGTTGAGAAAGAAGTTCATGAAACAAGATCAAAGTTGAAGAAGAATAAGTGCTGAAAAACAGGACAGCAGTGAACCAAACAAAAGATGGTCCTTAACAAAACAAAAACGTTGTATTTCAATAACAAGAAGGCCTACCTAACTCTCAGCTCGGGCCCTCACATTTTCCCCCTGGGAGCGCTAATTCCCATAGATACAATAGTTATCTCCTCCTGAGGGGGAATGTTCTACCATACGAACAAAACTCATCGAGATTGGTACAGAACTTTCTATAGTTATGAATAAAAGAACACAGAAAGCCGCATTTAGATTGATCATACCCTTTTCAAGCATGGAAACAGTTCGACCACTTCGGTTACTATCAACGACTAGCAAAAATGAGGCAAATGAGCCCTAAATAGAAATCCTAAAAAAAAAGTTTTGAAAGAAAATGAGATCAAAGAAAGATCAAAGTTGAAGAAGAAAGTAGTAGTTGCTGAAAAACAGAACAGCAGTATACCGAAAAAAGATGGTCCGTAAAAAATCTTTTCTACTTCAATAAAAAGAAGGCCTGCTTAACCTTTAGCTCAGAACCTCACACATTCCCCCTGAGAGTGCTAATTCCCGCAGATACCATAGTTGTATCCTCCTGAGGGAGTACACATACAGTAAATTCAGGAATGGAGCATCGTATGTTTTTAGGGATTTTAATTTTTACAAATGATGCAGGATCTATATGGTACATCAAACTATAATTACAGTGAAATGATTGTACACAAAATGTATCAACATAAGTGAGAGATAGGATATTTCAATATTTTTGAGCTTTTGTCAAAAACAGAGAAGTTAATAATTCTTATTTGAGTTTGTTTGTTCGTCTCTAAAATCACAAGAAATCGAAAGACGTTGCGAGTAACATGAGTAGTCCAAACGTCAGTTCTAAAACATCAAGATGTTAAAAAGAAATGATCAATTTGAAAACGACTACCTTACTTTTAATTCACAACTCTGATCTGCAAAACACAAGTGTTATATTACATGTAAATCAGTTCCTACGGTTCTGCCGGAAAATGCCATAATGATAACCCAACAAATCTCACAAACAATGCAATTCGACCGAGAATTGTCAAGAACGTTTGCACTAATAACCAATCATCAGTTCAAATTTCACCAAGAGTCAGTTCTCTGAACAAGCATGCAAAATTTGAATGACGCTTTAAAATAGATTCAACACTTTACTACACCAAGTCTTTCACAGCCGTTTAAAATTTCCTCTTTGATATGAACACTTAGCTTTGCTACCTGGCACCTTCAACACGAACCTTCCAATTGACCCACATGTGGTAATTACGCAATATCACATGAACTATACACAGATAAATTCGTTTTAGTTAATATTGCACTCAGTGGTGTAGAATGAAGCAAATCCATAAAGAAATGTTTGGGAGTAAGGCTGTGAAATATTAAGGACTATTAAATGGTCATTCAGTGGTCTTCATTCAGAGAGAAATGGTCTTCATGTGTTCCTTGTCTACAATAAAAGCAGGACAAAATTTGTTCATATTTACATGAATCATCTACACACAACACTATATTAGAATATAACATAAAAGTCAATCGTGACAGAATTTGCGAATAATTTTTTAAGATTTCCTTTCAACCTAATTTCTTGTACAGCATCTGTGATTGTTTCTGACGCGGTAAAAGAGCAAAACACGGAGTAATACAGAGAAGCGTCAATTAAAAGGCAATCACCATCTGCAAGAAATAAAATTAAATCACATTTATGAACAAAAAAGTTCCTTACCGACTCGGTTGCCATCGCAAAGAATGATTACTTTCGGAGCAAAATTGATGTCCAAGCGAAAGAGTAAATAATTTGTGAACCATTTTCACGCACTACGGCTATTCTTTCAAGAAACTAAATAATTGTTTACCTATTTCTTCACACTACTGAACTTAATGTCTACACTTTCTTTCCACTAAACACTCATTTCATCATCAGATTGATACGAGTGATCTGTACTTTCCTTGCTAGTTTGAATTTAAATAAGAGAAGATGATATTTTTCAAGAAATGATAAACAACGCAAGGAGATTCACCTCTCAGACATATGAAAGGCTTAATGAAGCACACCTGTCACAGAAAATTTTGACTTCATGGCTAAGAAACACGTACTACATACTAAGGCTAAGCGCCAATGACCGAATTCATCAAGTGCATAAAAACGCCTCAAAAGCAGACAATATTGAACTAATGGACCGATATTCATTTGTTCAATAGTGGACAAGATAAATACATATTGACTATAATTATTGATATGGTCAAACCTTGAGGTGTTTCAAACACTTGAATATTCTCTTAAGATATTTTAGACATCTGGACAGTACAGAGTAGAGAATGAAAACTAGTTTTAGTTGCGTTTATGCGGAATATTCCTTAGTTGTCAGGCCAGATGTAGATTACTCAAGAGCCTTGCAAAAATGGACTAATTCCACACAGGAACTATGGTGACGACGACAAATAACGCAAGATGACATTTCTAACACGTTGACTACGTTGGGCGGTAGCAGTGGTTGGTAAGGTTCGGTTGTAGGTAGCAGAACTGAAAACCCGGCTTTACTGTTCGAATACGTTTCTATTGTTTCTAAGTGTGAAAATAAAATTCGGCGTTAATATGTTACCTTGTAGGCTGAAATTGATTTTGGACAAACACTGAAAAAACTGAAAAACTACACATTTATGCCAGTACGTAAATTAACACTATGCCTACTGGTATGCATCTGTACCACTTCCTAGTCAACCTGTTTAACACGTTAACTGCAATGGGTCAACTTGAAGTTCAGTATTAGACTAAAATTTAAATTAAAAAATTATTAGAAATTTTATAAATACCAAACATTATCTTAGTCTATTAAATACCATTAATCTTAAAAGATTGTTATAACTTTTTCAAACGCCCCATCGATGGGTCGTATCGCAGTCAAGGTGTTGAATGTTGAAATGAGTTAAATTATTGCAAGCGTGGTCACCCTGTTTCTATCATTCCACTTTTCGCTGTTACTGAATTTAAAATGTCCACTATTACATTCAAAGTGTTGTATAATATTATCAACATTATTATTATTTTTTTTATTATTATTGTTATTATATAAGAAAGTTTTGGCCTCTTTTAACCACGACAAAGATGTTCCAAGAGAGGTAGGAGGGAGGCACCATTTAGTATGGAGTTGAAGGAACGTGGAATCTATGCACAAGATGCACAGAAACAGTAAGCTAAGAAAGAAGTTCATGAAAAGTTGAAGACGAAAGTAGTAGGTGCTGAAAAACAGGACAGCCGTGAACCGAAAAAAGATGGTCCGTAACAAAACAAAACCTATTCTATTGCAACAAAAAAGAAGCCTACCTAACGTTTAGCTCGGGCCCTCACATAGTCCCCCTGGGAGCGCTAATTCCCACAGATACAATAGTTGCATCCCCCTGAGGGGATTATCAACATTTGTAAATTTGAAATTCAACTTGAATTACTCCTGAGATTTAATTGTCAAAGACGCTACATCAGCGTTTCACTGTTGCATTCAGTGTTCATCAATTTATTTTCACTTCCTATAATGTAACTATCAGATTTTACACTTCTATTGGGCATTAGATTAAAAATTGAATTTTCATCCAATACTCATTTCCATAAGCTGAATGGTGGGATTGTGTTTGAAATAATAATAATAATAGTGAACAGAAACAAAAGGAAAACATTCAATAGAGGTGTTGCAACCAGTCCGATAATGCGTAAACTAAACGCCTGATGGTAGAAGGGGAGGAGAGTGAGGCTCACACTTCCTACACAAGTAAAGCCCGGGTGCAGATAGTTTCGACCTGAGCCAGAATCTCAAGCAAAACTAAAAACTGATAACGTGGATCGTTAGGTCATCTCATGTGCTCCAACAGTTGGAATTGTTTCTAGTATACAAGAGGGATCAAGTCACAATACTGAACTAAACGAAAATGTTTAGCTGAAAACTGTAACTCAACCCGTGTGTAGGTAAATTGCGTCTGCGGATTTGGCGTCCATTCAACATTGAAAAATACGAAAAGCATCAGTACTGATCATTTTAGTAGACATCGTTCCGACATCAGTAAAATCAACATTGGATTATATTTTCTTATATAATTCCTAATATGTTACAACCCGGGCACAGAGTTGTCACTATATTTCCACGCACAGAACGTTACCCTTGTAAATAACGGGAGAAAAAGATAAACATGAGGCACTAGTATACCAAGTCATTGGGGGTAAAAGTTGTTACTTTCTGAGATTGTTTCACAAATCATAAATGAAATGAGAATAGGCGAACACCCTACAAACGATACAAGATTTATTCCGTTCTTCACTAGCAAATTTTCCAGGGGCATTCGAAGTTACCAGTCTTAATCGTATTGTGCAGATCTAAATGAAATTCACGAGCACACCTGGATGAGTGCAGAAAAGCTTAACGCAAACTGGATTATTGAGCTTCAGAGTCATCGCGCTTCGATTTGAAGAGACAATCCTTAAAAAATACTTGAGAACAATAAATACAGTCAAGCAAGTTGTACCATGCAATGATTCATCTAAACTGCATGACCTTTAACAAACAGTTATGTAAACAATAAAATTTAATTTTCGCGCTCAACCGTGAGCAAACAACTTGAATTAAGCAAAACTTACTATTAATATCACAGGTAAATTTCTAATAGATATATAATATTAAATATATTATCACACATTTTCAGTAAGAAAGATTCCACAGAACTAAAATAAAAAACGGCAGTGAAATAACAAATTGACGACCTTCTGGAAGACCTTGAAGGAAATCCAAAGTAGCAGACGAAGATCATCCTTCGATGGGCGGAAGACTAGATGCTGAAGTGATTGGCAGATACAGAGGACAAGCGACGCATGTTCCTTCGTTCCCTCCGTTGAAGTGATTGAAGATGCAGTGCAGGCGTCATGTTTCAAAGACAAACTTGCTTCCATTTCACTGAACGATGTAAACTAAACAAATACTCATACTCGAAGTGATTTGAAATACTGCCAACACTACTTCGTTTCCCAGCACATGAAATGTTCGCAGATTCCATGATGAGGATCGGCACGCACTGCTACTATTTCATTTGAACACTACGATTCCATTTGAACACATGCAACACCTCAAAAATATAGTGTACAATCGAACGATTGTGTTAAGCAAACATGGATAACACTTAGGAGTATTTCCAAAATCGAAGACACCTAGCTGAGATTTTCGACTAGTTCGACTGCTGTGGTGTGGTTCTCGCTCAAAGATTATTTTTTTAACGTGAAATGCTTTTCACCTATAAATTGGTTTATGTGGTCAATCGAATTTGAAGTTGAATTTTGAATTGTTCAATACCTTTCATTAGATTCGAAATCAGTTATTCATGTAGATGGGATCACTTTGACAGAGATAGAGAGAATTCAGCAAATGTTTCACTCATTTATTATCGCTATGATTATGTGTTCCCTTCAAATATTAAGAGGCAAAGACAATAATCCGTCCGTCACACCCTCTTTCAAGAAACACGCTAGTTAAAAATCTTAAGAAGGAGCTGGAAACACGTGAGATCTCGTGGCATCAGCGAAGTTCCTTCCAATTCCAACATAAGCCTAAACAACTGCCAACTCACCTATGGTCACTGGTTGATGGCCGCAGGAAGCAATTCGCAGCGCTTAGATTATGTGACGAAATCGATGCTTCTTGACGATGAGCACAGAATCCCGATGTTTAGTGCTTCCTAAACTGGGCAGCACCGCGATTCTTGCCGCCTCTTTTGCCGCCGCCGCCGCCGGGCTTCTGCATACGACGACCACCGCCGCCGCTGCCACTGCCGCCACCTCCAGGCTTCTGCATGAGACGACCGCCGCCGCTCACTCCTGACGATACCGGCCCCAGTCGCAAGTGCACTGGTACGCGTTCGCCTGAACCCTCATCTGAAAACGAATGGAAGAAGATTTAGAGTTACATGCTGTCGCTGAAACCCGAACCAGTAAATATACATGATTGAACTGAAGAAAACTAGCAGAAAGTTACCCACATTTGTGAATTTGTCGCAGATATTTCCGAAGGTCGCCCGGGCCTTTTACAGCTGTTATAAGCTGTTCATTTTGTAGAATTTTTTCAGTGAATACTCAAAGTAAATAAAACTTCTTGAAGGGTCATGGGAAAATGTGAGCTAATGGTTCGAGATGATGAATTTGAAGCGATGCTGATTCAAACGTGCTAAAATTAGAAAACAAGATAGCATCTGACTTGTTTCATCTGACTCAACGCATGAATTGAAAATGTGATACTACCAGCAGTAACTACCTTTCAATTAACACTGTTTTTGGTACACTAGTGGTTCCATTTCAACACATGCTTGCTACCAAATGATGTCCCGGTTCATTCGATAAAATAACATCATCCTTTCAAGAGAATATGTAAAGAACACTACGAGACGATTTGCTCACTCACCAAGGACCTTTGCACCGGGCACAGGATTGACGCTATGCTGACGCTTCCCAGATGGCTCTGCGTCAACGGACAGAGGTCGTTTACGGCCACCTGTCCAGCCTTCGTTGTCGCCAGGCTCGTGGCCAAGAGGCCGACCGCGGTCGAGACCATACCGAGGGTTCGGTTTCTCTCGATCCTCTCGACGGCGCTCAAGACTGCCTAATTTCTTTTCGGCTCCGCGATCATCCTCAGCATCACGCAAGCGGCTACGCGGAGATCGCTCCCGGCTTCTGTGCCGCTGCTCCTCAGCACCATCAGCAGCATGTCTGCGGTCGCTATCATCACGACGAGGCACAGGAGACCTATTCTTCGCCAAATCATTTTTGACGATGAATATCGTTCGAGCTGGGGCTTCACTCCGAGATGTGCTTTTCTCTTCACTCTCGTGGAGGTCAGCGTCTCTGTGAGTCTCCTTATCAGGTTTGCCCTTATCAGAACAAGAAAGAATTTCGTCGTCGTCTGCTACCTTGCGCTTCAGGATGTGCCGTAAATCCTCAGAGGATGACTCTGAATGTCGGTCTGATGACAAAGAGGAATAATGTAATTAGAGAATGAATCACTATCCACACAACGCGATACTTAAACTTCTCGATGGACACTGAGTTATGGTGTCCACGTCCGCAAACCACCACAAACTTTTCCACAATAATGGCAACTGAAGTGATGTAAAACGTAATACGGTGTGTATTTCCACACTTAGTACCAGTTGCTTTCCTGTCATTTTTAAATCCTACTGCTTGTGCATCCTGCTGCGATTAACATCTCTTCGAAGAACTCATCAAAGCATTCTATGAACACATCACGTTTACGGAAGTTTTATCTCTTCAGAGCTTTGATCTCTCACCGAAAAACAATCTGTTTTCATTCCACTTGCACATAATAATTTCCATTTGCACCAGAAAATATAAAACCAAAAGGTAACAGTTCATGTGGCCCAGTAATAGACCCCAAGCCTTACAGAACACTTGAGAAACAAACAAATCGAATAAAAAATTATGATAAATTACGCAGACATTTTAACGCCACATTGAATCAGATGAATATAGATGTAAATAAAAATAATGAAATTAATCTGCGTTCAAGCTATGAAATGCTAATACTGAAAATAAATGGACTTACATTATTGGCCGCAACCAAAGCGGATTTCAATTCATTTAGAGCTCAACTTTGCCTTCCTCCGACTGATCGGAACGCACGCCAAAATTTCAACACTTTGCCCATTGCGTCCACCCAACACCGAGACTTCCAATGTTGTCAGTTAGATTAGATAGATAATTAGTTAGTTTAAGCCTCCCTTTCCGCCACAAAGGCAATCCAAAGAGAGGAAGGAGGAAGGCCCCATTTATTATGTAGTTAAGGGAACGCGGAGTCTATGCGGAGAGGGCATATAAACAGGAAGTTGAGAAAGAAGATAATGCAACAAGATCAAGGTTGAAGAAGAAGTAGGCTGAAAAACAGGATAGCAGTGTACCGAAAAAATGTGGTTCTTAATATAACAAAAACCTTTAATTTCAACAAAAAGAAGCCTTACCTAACTCTCAGCTCGGACCCTCACACTTTTCCCCTGGGAGTGCCAATTCCCATAGATACAATAGTTGTATCCCCTTGAGGGGATGTCGTCAGTTACATACTTAGAAACTAGATTAGCTTACCTGAATTATACTACAAAAAGGACCACAAAAAGTATTTATTTCAATCATTTCCTGTTAGATTCCCTGAAATTGACAAGGAAATAACGGCTGCTAAACTTACTTTTGCGAGTGTTAAATGCGCCTCCCTCATCATCATTGGAGTGTTGATCGTCTGGAGTGTCGGAACGCTTCTTGCTTTTCTTCAACTTTTTCTTCTTATCTTTCTTCTTTTTCTTTTTAGACTTTTCTGATTTAGCAGGATCAACTTCTTCTTGCATTGATTTAGCTCTCTTCTTTTTCTTCTTTACCGAACCTTCCACTTTCTTATGTGACTTACGCTGCTCCTGACCATCTACCTCCGAGTGTTTCTTCTTCTTTTGTTTCCTTTCGACTTTGTTATCTTCGAGGTTTTCTGGTTCCCGACTTCGTTTGCGAGAGTGCTTTTTGACTTCAGAATATCTCGAATCGTTTCGCTTGGATTTCGAGTGACGGTCAGATTTCCGGTCAAAATCAAAATGCCTCGATGACGATTCAGCCTCAGTATTACCATGTGGTTCTTTTCGTTTCTGTTTATTCTTCACGTCTCCACCGGAAGACTTATCGCGACCTTCATCGTGCTTACGCTCATTTTCTGCATTATACTTCCTCTCTAGGGATTTTCTAGAGTTTCCATCATTACGTTGCGAGTCAGCCGATTTGTAATTGCTCAGACGCTCAGCTGACTTATTTTCATTTTTCTTGCCTTCCCGACTGTGAGCTTGTCGCGCATGATCTCTCTCTGGTCTCGAGTCCCGGTTACCATCTTTTGGGCCATGGTTCCGGTCCTTATGCTCAGCAACATGGTCTAACCTGGAATGACGATCATCGTACTTGCTATTAGAATTTTGGTATCTTTCAAACTTACGATCAGGGTTATTTTTCTCAGCTAGATCCCTTTTGTCTGAACTTCGTTCGAAGTCTCGACGGCGATCACGATCGAAGTGTCTTCTGCCATCGCGGTCGTTACCTTGTTGGGAATTCCTATCAAATCTTGATTCGCGTTTCACGTTTCTAAGAACCCTTGAGTCACATGTTCTTCCACCTCTTTCTATTCCAACTTCCGCTGAGCGATCTTGATTTCTACCTTCTCTACGGTCCGAAATTTGGGGATTTCCGCGGTGACTATCTCCATGTTCACTGCGATGGTGTGACCTAACGAACGATCGACCAGAAATTTTCGTATCTGGATTTTGAACCAGCTTGTCTTGACCGCAGATTGAATGATCTTTTTGAATACTTGCAGGTCTCTCAAAATCAAATCGACGGTTACCCTCACGCTCGTTTGGCCCACCACTCTCCATTGCAGGTTCATCAGCCGTTTCTGATTTTGTACTTCCACCTTGTAGCAAATCGAGACTATTGGTTGCAACAGAATATATTTTTGATTTGGTACTTGCAGTGGCCTCCAGGGCTAATTTCTCGTTTTCTGGAGATCCAAAGCCCATCTCTGAATTATGGCCAAATGAATGTTCTTCGTCCAAAGGGACATGCATCTCAATACCAAGATCATGTACATTTTCATCGTTGGATTCCTGAGTCCTGCATTCTGTATTGCGCTGAGGCTTAGGCGATGCTGACGGAGAGAGACTAGGAGTATGTTCATTAGACCCAATTGGGGGCGATCCTGAGGGAGTAGAAGGACCTTTCTTCTCAAAGTCAGGCTCCCTCATAGTCTCCGAACTTTGTTCTTTGACAGCATGCATGTTTATGTTAGATTCTGTTATTCTTTCATCTCTGAGCGTATTTTTACGGCTATTATCAAGTGAAGTGTTCAAATCAGTATTTTCATGAGCTGCAGTTGAAAATGCACTACGTTCACTAGTTACACTTGGTTGAACCGTATTGGAAATTTTCGAGCTACCAGCAATACCATCAGATTTTATTGCATTTTCACTGGTAGAATTATCCAGACCTCCTGATTGACGGCGTTCACGAGGGCGTCCCTCAAAAAAATTTCTTTCGGTTTTAGTGCGATCCTGCGATCTTGCACGTCGTTTAGCATCATTGCTTCGAGACAAATTTCTTCCAGAACGCGGTGACTCACGCGGAGACTGTCTTTTCAAAGGCGCTCTTCTGTCATTAATCATTGGCTCTTTTCCTTGCCTAACCTCATTTTCATGTGCCTTTCGTAAATTCTTCTCTGCAGGATTTGACTGCCTAGTTCCACGGTCGTTGAAGCTCATTCTCTTTTGATCAACAGAATGTCGTTTATATTGTTCTGAATTGCGGCCCTCAGGATTTTCGTGCCTGTTGTCACGAACATCAGAGTCTCGTAGACCTCTAATAGCGGCTCTATCAGAACTCGGAGACGTGTGCGAATAGCGGTGGGCCAAAGACTCTCTTCTTTCATTACCTTGTGAACTAAAGCGAGATCGTGAATCAGACTTTGGTCCGCTACCTGTCGGACCACGACCATAATCGAAATCTTGTTCGCTTAGGGGCACCATTTTTTGTCCAGGAGGACCACTAGAATGAGGATTTGAATTTTGTCTTAGATATGGTCCAGAAATCCTAGTACTACGTTGATGAGGGGCAAGTAACTTGTCAACAGGAGTATGCCCGCAAGCATCTCTACGATCACGACCTCTATCCATGTTCTGCAACTCAGCTTGTCTTTCCTGAAAATTACGATTATCAGCGAGAGGTAATGGAAAATTTGGCGGCTTATCACCCATGATACCTCGCAAAAAAGGATTTTCGAATCCAGCCAGCATTAGATTTTCGCGGAAAGCAGGGGGTAACGGATTATTTCTAATCTCGGGCATACCTCTTCCTCTAGCAAACCGTTCGAATTGCTGAGGAGCATTTGCTTCTCTCATATTTTCATGGAATCCTCTCCCAATATTGTGATGTAGCCGAACACTAAAACCTCCCCTTCCAGGCCTGTTCCAACCACCACGAGAGAACTGTGGACGCAAAAGATCGTAATTGTTTGATGGGAACCGAGGTTCACTGTGCAAATAATTTCCACTCCCGCTAAAATTTTCCGACTCGTTACCCAATAACTGAAATGGCGGTATCCCATTGTCAAATCGAGACGGATGAGCACCTCGGGTAGAAACTCCTGGTAAAGTAGAACGAAATTGTTTCCCAAGAGCGCGCTCACCTTGATAGGTCTCAACAGGCTGCATTGAATTTCCAAATCGATGGGGAGATAATGACCTTCGATTACGAATGGTAGGTTGATGGGGAGGTTGACTGTGACCATCTTGGCCAGAGAAACGATGAGGTGGCATGACAGTTCCCTGAGATCGAGGGGACAACGACCGCCTGAAGTATGTGGGATAATTGTTGCGATCATTTGATTCATTCCTAATTCCAGGAGTTGAAAAATTTTGCGAATCAGAACTAGCTGCGTGAACTCTTCTCCTAGGTGATCTCGAATATCTCAGATTTTGCGATCGAAATGAGTGCGACTCTTTCCGATGCAGCGAACTTGATCGGCGATTAGACTGAAGACGAATTTGTTCATCGTTACTTCGAGATTGTAAATGGCCTGATCCATGGTTTCGATCATCTGAGCGCAGAGGCGATTTTTGAGCTCCAGTACCACCCTGTGGAGGAGATTTTGACAGTTGTCTTCGTTGTCGATGCCCCGAGAATGCCCTAGCAGAGCTTCTTCCAGGAGACTTTGATTGCTCCCTAGGATGAAGTAGAGAACGTTTAAATGGAGACAGCGACACATTCCTCGTGCTAAGACGGTCAGAACGCTGGTGAGCTGAAAATTTCAACTCGGGGTCGATTGGTTTCTCAGATTTCAGAGGCGATCGAGAGCTGCTCCCGGGAGGAAGATCAAAGCTTTCAGCCGGCGGTCTAGAACGACGCGGAGATGTAGATCGCTTATTTGATCCCAGAATCCCATCCGATGATGACTTGAAGTCATTAAACGACCGCGATTGATGTGCTGGAGATTTATTAACCATCTTGGGGGACTTCGACATTCGCGACATTTTCGTAGGAGAACGAGATGTTCTAGACAGAGGGGGCTGAGCCCTCATACCAGCAGAGACAGACGTATGAATACGTTGAGATGTCGACACATCATGAATAGCCGAAAAACTCGCTGAAGTAGAACCCTTCTCAAGTCTGGCGTCACGAAGTGCTGCGTAACATTGTGGACCAGGTGAAACTGAATTACGGTTTGTACACTGAGAGCCCGGTTGAACAGACGAGTTTGAGGCACGCCTCATGGGTGAATGCAGGCCATCCCGAACTGGTGAATGATTGCGCGATTGAATTGGGGAACGAGAGCTGCACTTCATGGTCGATTTAGAGGTGCGTTTGCATGGAGAGACTTTTTCAAAATCTGAGTTCATTTTAAATGGAGAACGTGGTCCTTCATGTGTCGAAGGAGAGCCACATCTGACAGAAGTATGAAGGCTGGGTTTCGAAAACTGGGAGCCCGGCTTATCAGGAGAACGAGAATTCTTTCTCAGCGGATGTCTAGAACCCTCAATAAACCGGGATCGAGATTCTTCCTTGAATGGAGATTGAGGCGACTTCCTGAAAAAACGGGACTCCTTCCTGAAAGGAGACCGAGAACTCTTTCTAAATGGAGATCGAGAACCCTTCCTAAATGGAGATCGATAACCCTTCCTGAGAGGAGAGCCCTTCCTAAAAGGAGATCGAGAGCCTTTCTTGGAAAGAGATCGAGAACCCTTCCTGAAAGGAGATCGAGAACCCTTCCTGAAAGGAGATCGAGAACCCTTCCTGAAAGGAGAT
>JACJUY010004018.1:6057-46718 GCA_014220935.1 Platorchestia sp. MABIK | reverse complement strand
GAGAACCCTTCCTGAAAGGAGATCGAGAACCCTTCCTGAAAGGAGATCGAGAACCCTTCCTGAAAGGAGATCGAGAACCCTTCCTGAAAGGAGATTGAGAACCCTTCCTGAAAGGAGATCGAGAACCCTTCCTGAAAGGAGATCGAGAACATTTCCTGAAAGGGGATCGAGAACTCTTCCTGATTGGGGATAAAGAACTCTTGAGTGGAGATCGAGATCCCTTCTTCAGAGGAGACCGAGAACCTTTTCTCAAAGGGGATTGAGAACCCTTCCTTGAAAAAGAGCGAGAACCTTTCCTCATAGGAGATCGACATGTTTCCCTGGAAGGAGATCGAGAATTTTTTGTGAAAGGAGATCGAAAACCTTTCCTAAACGGAGACCGAGAAACCTTCCTTATAGGTGATCGAGAACTTGGCCTGTATGGAGATGGAGAATTTTTCCTGTATGATCGAGAACGCTTTCTGTAAGGAGATCGAGCACCCTTCCTGAAAGGAGATCGAGAAGCCTTCCTATAAGGTGATCGAGAATCTTTGCTGTAGGGAGATCGGAAACCTCTTCTAAAGGGAGACCGCGAATCTCTCCTCTTAGGAGACCGCGAATCTCTCCTCTTAGGAGACCGAGACCCGCGCTTAAAAGGGGACCGAGACCCCCGTCTGATAAGCGATCGAGATCCCCGTCTACACGGAGACCTGGATCCACGTCTAATGGGGGAACGAGTTCTCCGCCTGAAAGGTGATTGAGAGCCTCTTTTAATGTGTGCATTAGGGGACTGAGAATCACGTTTTTGTGGTGAACGAGAATTCTGTCTGAATAAAGATCCACGCTTGGGTGATCGAGAACTGCTCAACACAGATCGAAGATTACCGCCATTCGGTGACCGAGAGCGTTTACGCGGCAGAAAACTTGTGTTCTCACCAATTGTTGATTCCACACTGTGAGAAGGCATTTTAGAAATTTGCTGAGAGCAATACGAATGCTCATAGGGGTTCTCAGTTACACTGGGCTGAACAGCAAGCTGACTTTCTTGACTCGTATGACTTGAAGGCGGTATTGCATTAACGGTGCCATCAGAAACACTTCCGAGTGCTTTTTCCTGGTTTCCAACTAAACTGAAAGATGTGACCTGTTCTGACGACACAGTTGATGAATCAATGCCAAACTTAGAATCTTTATCATGCGCATTAGCACTTTCCTCACTTTTAATTTGAGATGCAACAATTTCTTTACTCGAGTGGGCCGCAACTGGAGTAGCATTGCTTCCTTCAGTTATGCTCTGCACCTTCCTTTTGTCTTTTTTAGAAGCATTATTTCCATCGTCATCACTATCTGAGGTAGACTCACTGGAAGACCCCGAGTCAGAACTTGAGCTCCCACTACTAGACGATCCACTAGAACTTCCCGATTCTGAACTATCAGAATCACTTTCGCTATCTGAATCAGAGCTTTGGAGGCGCTGCCATCGTGCACTCACGTTTTTATCAGCTTTATCGGCGGGTTTCTCCACAGCAGACTTATTGGCATATTTATCCTGAGGCAACGCCAAAGATGACGAACTCTCAGAAAACTTGGCTGTAAAATTTCTATGAGCAGCAGATGGATGACCTTTGTGCATTTCTCCATACTTATGCACATACTGATTACTTTGAACATCACTAGCATTGGGCTCATATCTCGGTATCCCATCACGCCACCTTGCCGAGAAATTGTGACCATGCGGGACACTATTTGGATTTCCGTGAAAATTTCCATGTCTCCCACCACGCTGATCATGCCACCCACGGCCACGATGTGGCCAGTTATGTGAAGGGTTCATGTTTCTAGCACCTCTGCCATAACCAGGTCCGGAAGAGGTTAACACAGCAATGCTGCTTCCGCTGCCTTGTGCTGAGTCCTGGGCCATGGAGTCATTACCAACCTAGAAGAAAATGAATAAAACGTGTGAGAAAATTACTTCTCTCCTAAAACTATACATTCATTCATCAACTATACAATTTAACAGTTAATTTATAACAAACCAATCTGACTTGTCACTAACAAAACCTTATGATTTAACAAGGAAATCGGATTCCACGCGAATGAAATCTGACTCGACAGGAATCAAAATGTGATTTGACAAATGATATCTGATTCGAGATTCCGCACAAACAAAATCTGATGATTTGGCAGAAAAGAAATAATTCCACGGAAATGAAATTCAATTTGCTAAAACGATATTCAGCCTCATTAAAAATTGTTTGATCTGTCATCGATAAATTTTATTTACATGTCATAAATGACGTCCAGATAACTTTGTTCAACAATGAAGAAATTACCGAGATGAGAAAACCCATCCTTCATATATTTCGAGTCACTGAACATAAAAAAACACACTTAAAATTGTCTACTGGCTCGGATTTTTTATTTAAAATTTACATTTTACACAAAATGCCATGGGAATACAATTGGACGAATAGCAGAAAACAAACTGTCTTTTATACACGTCGAATTTTCGCCCGTCGCTTGTGGTGGACGTCCGGAGCATCTCTGGGGACATCCAGCAAAAATCTGCTAGCATGGATACTGACCACTTTCCTTTGTAACGCTGTTCCATTACTGAAATGTCCTGATGGAATCGCTTTCCTTGTTCGTCCCTGAAAACCCCGCAATTCGCTTGGAAAACAATGTGAGAATGTATGAAGTGCAATTTAAGTGACATGTTGCGTCCGGTTTTCTCGTAGATAGATATATGTTCTCCCACTAGGTTTTCGCAATTTTCAGCCTGCAAGTTGTCCAAGAATTATGTACTAATATTGCGGAAACAGTGACAGACATGTAACTCGTTAGGATTGACCATTGATTTTGTTTGCCTTGCAAAAGCCTGCGTATCTGGAGACCTATAAATACCCCCTGTTCAATATTTTTCGTCCCATACCGTTTCACCTTTACAGTTAGATTACATTATATGTTAGTTTAAGCCTCCCTAACCGCTACAAAAAAAGGCGTTTCGAAGAGAGGAAGGCACCATTTAGTATGGAAGTGAATGCAGAATCTATGCAAAAGGGGCATAGAAACAGTAAGAAGAGAAAGAAGTTCATGAAACAAGATCAAAGTTGAAGAAGAAAGTAGTAGGTGTTGAAAAAACAGGACAGCAGTGAACCGAAAAAAAGTATGCCTGTAACAAAACTAAAACCTATGTTATTTTAACAAAAAGAAAGCCTACCTAACCTTTAGCTTGGGCCCTCACATTGTCCCTCTGGGAGCGCTAATTCCCATAGATACAATAGTTGTATCCCCCCTGAGGGGTTCACCTTTACAGTACTTAGGCGTGGAAACCTTTGGCTCAAGTATTCAAATGCATGAACATTTTTGCTAAGGGCCTTCACTAATTGCTTCATAAGTCCAAGTTTTATGTGCAACGATGGTAGGACAATACAGTTGAGTTCACTAGAGGTTCGTATAAAACGCATTTAGTGTCAGGCATCTAATCTATGCTGTTCGCACAGGTCATTCCTTTTGTTTAAATTGGGCATGCCTTGCACGACTATCCCATCCCACTCACAGAGACAGCAACAGTACTTTGTGTACCCACTTTGTAGACCTAGCTCAATGGCTATTAATATGAAATCACCACATAGTAACCACTAACATAGAACGTAGATTGCAAGATTCCATACCGCAGGATCACGTGATTTATGAGACGCACGGTGACAGAAATGAACGGCGAAGAGTCTATTTTTTTATTTTCTTCATTTTTTCGTGTCACATATAGTTGACTTTTTGCAATTACGTCCCATAGCGTATTCTACAAAATATGAAATTACTCAAAACGCAGAGCCAAGAGAGTTTTATTGTCAATTTTTGTGTTCAACGACCAAAAAATTATAAGAGGCGGCCACTTTAAATTTGATAAAAAAAGTTTAAATTTGTTGAACAGTGTTAATAATTAAAAGCTCTACATTTTGGACTTCTCTCTGTTCCATAAATTTTGCCAGTTGGTTTTTGTTGTTAAAGTTAATTTGCTAATATATTTTTTCTATCAATTTCTGACATTTGAAATTTAGGTAGTATCTTAGGAACATTAAAAATCATAAATCAGGCGCGCGCACGACCACGACCTCCCACCCACAAACACATCCCAGCATCTTGTCCTACTCCACACGCCGAACTCACACTTTAAAAATCAACACCATCCTCTCAAACAAAGCCACCTATGCAATATCGTTCACTCTAGCTCTATGTTCAATTTTCAAACACCACAACCATTTCATTCACCAATGTAGAGCGGGAACAACTCAAATCTAACCTAACCACCAGTCAACATGTGATGCATCATTCTACCAACCTCTTTTCATGAATAACAAACACTCACCAAACCTACTTGATGAAAATTTGACCTATAATTATTCAATCACTTACCCAATCGATTACAATTAAACCAACTCTCACCTGACATCAAAACCCATCTAACCTAACTCAAGCTAACCTTACTAAACCTGACCTGACTTGACCTAACTATGGGGACAACCCAGAGATTTTCAAAATATGATCCGATTCGTTTGAAATTTGACCCGTATCTGAATTTGTTGAAAATAAACATATTTTCCTGGTGTAATTTTTTCGATTTAGGCGTTATTTTTATTAAATACGTAATATTAGTTTTTTTGGTACATTTTTATGGATTTTTAAAAAAAATAGAAGCCATCGAGTTTTTATGCTAGAACAAAACCAAAGACAGTTTTGCGCAACGAAATGTAATATTTTGTTAGGTAAAGTACGGAAAGCTGCGACAGACGTTAGAATGTCAAACCGTTAAGCCGGCGGCGTGTGAGTAAGCGAGCTAGCTTCGAGAAAAGGTGGTGCGAGGGGCAGCTTTGAGGGAGAAGCAGAGAGTCGCCCAAGTGACCAATTGAACCGAAAGAAAGCACAGCGCGAGCGGATGTCAGAAATACGCGAGGACACAGCCAATGAGAGTTCAAGGCGTTAGAACCAGCAAGATCTCGGCCAATCAGGTTTAGAATGCTGTACTTGTAACAACGAAAATTCGAGAACTTTCTAGAAGAATCCAAGCGAAGACATATAAGGAGCATGCAAGAAGAATCGGGAGGACTTTTTCTCTCGGTTACGCTACAAGACTCTGAATTTGTAAGCAGGCCGGGAACCGGCTGTTGCCTGCTTTCCCTGCACATGAACAACTCAAGACTAAAAATCAAAATAAGGTACACCCAAACCAACGTTAATGCGGCGAGAGCGCGGCATCGCCTTCAGCTTTGCATCGGTGAACGCTAAGCATAAGAAAAAAGATGGCGGGAGGCACAGCATGCCAAAAAAACTCAACCAAAAAAATTCATGAAGAACTCTACGTCAACTTCAAGCTCGCAAGAAGCTCCAGCATGCCGATTGGAACCGCACAGTCGCGAAGTGTGCAACAACGTGAGGCAACTGCGAATCCTGCAGTGGTCAAGCTGCTCCGGTACTCAGCGAACTATGCTCAAATTGGGAACTCTGAGTGCGGGGCCCCCGACGACCAGCACCGCCGGCCTGCGAGCGCGAGGTGGCAGCGGAAACGGCCTGATCAGCTCGACGTGCATTCTTCAAGCCCCAAGTGGAAGCGGAGTTAGATTTAGGCAAGAGTACCCCCAGAATGTCAAAATTTCCTAGAGATATTGATTTTAGCTGCTATAGGAAGAGTAAGATGTCAGGTACATCCTGTGAAAAAATGAGGTTCATACGTTCACTCATTCGCCAGCTACGGGATTAGATTAGATTATTAGTTTAAGCCTCCCTATCTACAACAAAGGCGATAGGAACCACAAAGAACCACAAAGCTGAAGATGCCAAAAGTCTATAGTCTGCGAGAATTTCAAAACATCTGTACTTTCCAGAAGTATCGACTCGTCAGGACGCCTTCAATACGACGCGGAGATGCCGACAGAAAATGCCAAGAAGATCGAGTAATTTCATATTAAAATTCTTGATGTTATTATTATCTAAAGGGGGATTTTGGTATAACTATATTTATAGAACTAATTAACAATGTATTTGAATTGTTTTAGGAAATAGCTCCCGTTAATATTCTAGCATGTCAATTTCATAATTAGTAGTTAGCATCTTGCGAGGGTCCGGGGCGAATACATCTGAGGGAGTGGAGTACGCGCGAACGTTAATCGCCCCGGTCCGGTCAGGGCCGAGGGCATATCTTTTCGCCACTAGCAAACTTCGGCTTGACTACGAATCCTATCACACCCTTTTCAATATCAATTATCAACTTGAACGCGCCCTTGTTCATTTGATAGTGCCCTAGAACGTTAGCCTTGACTGTCAACCGTCAACCATGGCGCTAAGATGGCGGCCCGGTCACGAGAAGTCAGCCCGTCAACAATCACCCACAAATAAGATGAGTATTCCCACATTGTGTCTTGGTCGAGCGGTCTCTTGAATTCATCATGCCTCTAAGTATATAGGATGCATAATCAAACCTGTAGTCGATTTCATTCAGATAAATGCCTTTCATTTACCCTTTAGTAATAAGTTGAGTAAGGAGACGAAAGAGGGATAATTATTTGAACATAATGATGAGATGCACGCTAATAACTGCCTTGTATAGCTCGTGCTCACGCTTACCTAACTAAAATTAATAATAAATACCACATTACGAGCGGATTAACTAACGTAACGTAATCGATGTAATCCATTTAACGTAAGTAATAAATAATCCCTTTATGGGTGGTGGCAGCTTGAATTTCACTTTATCATGATTAGTAAAAAAATAAATATAATAAAAGAAAGTGACGAATGGAAAACTCACGACGATTAAATCACCCACAAATATCTCACACACGGAGCAACCATTAAAACTTGAATAATAACCTCAAACTTCTTCTGCAGGATTCTGAAAAGTATGTTTATGTTCAGAAATAGTTGATTCGATGAATTTAATGAATCCATTGCTAAATGGTGTCCTTTAATGACTAAATTGTGTTTGCTTAATTTTGTTTTTCTTCGTGTTTTTGCTTCGTTTGTATTACAAGGTTGCAATGGTGTAACACATAATAAAAATTACGTTTTCCAACAGTACGGGCGTGTTGCTTCAACATTTTGTATGCCTTGTAAGTTCTGGTGTTTGTGTTTAAGATGTGTTTTATGTGTGTTGTGCGGAGTGTGTTGTTTGTGTAGGGTGTGTATCAGCGATTGAATGGCCTGGGCAAGCCGAGAGTTGTGGAAGTGGTAGATCACAAGAGGGCGATTGATATATAGCATACCACTTGAGCTTGAGGGTATGAGAACGAACGGTCGTAGCGACAGGACGTCAGCTCAGCGGGAGACCTAACACTCAGGCCTTAGAAAATACGCATGGAAAAAGATTGAGCGTCGAATTTACAGGGAAATGTCTGAAGCCCGCATTTGTAAGAAGGCGGGGAAAGAGCGTTCTCACAGCCAATTAAAAAGCCAAATCGACATACAGGAGGGGTTTAAGCGTTAACTTCTGGAGTTATGAGGACGTCATTGGTCGTATAAGAAAAAAAGGGCAGCCCTCAAGAACACTTTAGGAATAGAGCATGGGAAAAGGGCAGTTGAGCGCCGAGAACCATCAGAGAAGGAAGTACGTGCGTTATAAATAGGCGACTGTGGAAATAAAGTTGTGCTGAAAATAATACGATATAGCGTGCGTCGAAATATATTTATAGATTAAACAAATTAATTTTTTTTATCGGTAATCGAAGTTTCTCTATCTATTTACAGAGAAAAAAAGGAATTCAAAAAACGAGATCAGGGTGGTCGAAGAAAAAAGAAATCAAATGTCATCGGGAGGGTGAGAGAGTTTTTCTTTAGAAGAAATGCTGTTCGAAATATGTGATGAAAATTTAATGACATCGAAGCAAAAACTAAATATTTGAATGAGCACGATTTGTGCAATTAAAAATAATGGGGTTAATCACTTAATTGTGCAGGTTGAGTGGCGAAATAGAAATGTTGACGTGCCGAGAGTCAGAGGCGTGATGAGCTGAACACAGTCGTCAAAAGCACATTTTCAACTGATGAAATCCAGAGAATATGAACTGATGCCAGTGTGAATGAACTTGTAACTTGGAGGCATGACCGTGTCTTGTGCTGTTGGTAAAACGTAATATAGGAGAGGTGGCATTTTGTCATGTATTTGTGTGTGGTTAAACTTGTAGAGGGATTGCTGGCCGGCCAGTCATTAGGACAGCGTTGTCAGGAGGGCTATGACGCTCGTATAATTCACGATTCTGTTATCGTGTTATTGTGTATGAAATAGAGGGTAGTGTGTTCGAGGTAGTCGTAGGTGCACTAAACCTTTATGATAGGTTGTTGTATGATAGCCTCATATACATGTGATAGGATGTTCTGCCGTAATCAAAAAAATTTGCAACATCTTGGGTATCGAATACCTGACAACGCAAGCAGTATCTCATCAAGACAGATGCGCACAGAAAACGCGCTGTTGTAAGTGGGTCTCTTCAGTCCGGTGAGTACCTCAAATTTTGTGTTTTTTTTAATCAATTGCAACTATTTTGGTGTGTGAATTTCCTGTCTTTTGTGTTTTATTGAGGGTATTCTCGTATGTGTTTTCTTACTTGTGTATTTCATGATTTCTTTTAGGTATGCCAATTCCTCAATTCTGAGAATCTGGTCACCTTGTTAATGTAAATTAATGAGGGGTATCCGGACCTTGTCTCGTGACATCTACATCAATTCTCAGATTAGATTATTAGATTATTAGTTAGTTTAAGCCTCCCTATCCTCAACAAATGAGATCCAAAGAGAGGAAGGAAGAAGGAACCATTTAGTATGAAGTTAAGGGAACGTGGAATCTATGCAGAAAGGGCATAGAAACAGTAAGATGAGAAAGAAGTTCATGAAACACGATCAAAGTTGAAGAAGAAAGTAGTAGGTGTTGAAAAAACAGGACAGCAGTGAACCAAAAAAAAGTTGATCCGTAACAAAACAAAAACCTACGTTATTTTAACAAAAAGAAAGCCCACCTAACCTTTAGCTCGGGCCCTCACATTGTCCCCCTGGGAGCGCTAATTCCCATAGATACAATAGTTGTATCCCCTTGAGGGGACATCAATTCTCATATTTTTGCGATTTTACGTTGATAATGACATTTTAAATCCGTAAACTTTTGGCAACATTTTTCCGTAGGCGTCGCACATGTCAACATGTCCAAACTGACCCCAAAAAAAACTGTTTAAAACACGTTCACCTGGCGGAAGAACAGCCAAAATATTCATTAATACTCAATAGCACACATATCAAAAAATAATTAATTATAAAATTCTCATTCACATTATTCACAACCTGTTTTTGATTGCGCTTCATTTGAGTTCAAAATCAAGCTTCTGGCAAGTTTATAAATGCCATTCATCAATTTAATCAACTCTGGAATTTTCGTAAGTTACTCCTTTTTCCCCAAATATCGATTAGACCATTCTCAAAATGTAAACATGGACACTACTCATTGGTTTCTGAACTGTATCAAAATTTTGGACTTCTTCCTCCACTGCAAACAAAAATATACCTCATTGAAATTTCACTCTTTGCCGACCGAGTTCATCTATGGATTATCGTCGAAAATGAAAGAAACTCAACAGTTATCATCACAACCACTTTTTCAAGACGAAAGAAATGCTATCGCTTATCTACATCTTGAAGCAAGTTTCATGCAAATATCAGCACCGGACTAACTGAAATGAGCGTTTTATCGAATTTCAAAATAAATTCATGTTTTGAAATTTGAACCCCCGAATGGTTAATTTTCCCCCCGAAAATCATTAGGAAATCGATGCTTTCGTCAAATTCCATAGCTTGACTGATTAAGAGCGCACACAAACTCAACATCATCTGCGTTCTAATGAGCGATATTTCCCATTGGGGATCATATTTCCTCAAAACGAAGCATTTCACGAGCGGAAACAATTTTCGCGTGTTAGCCTAACTATTTTTCAATTATTGACCTATATGAAAGCCGGAACTGAGTCTGGGTGAGAATTTACAAAATTTTGAAAATTCAACAGTAATAATATTTTAGTTTCCGTATATAACATATATGAGACCCGCAAACCCTCTCAAAAATTCATTCCATACCGGGGACACACACTCACCAAAAATGAACCCTCAGTGATATCCAGAGTGTCTGCGAAACGGTGTCTGCTCGTTGACAATGAGTCTCTTTGAAACTACACATGCAATTAAAAGAACTTTGAGGCAGTCAATCAATGAGTGCTAATTCCTATTCCTCAACGAAATTTCAGTGCAGTTAAAAAGTTCCTGGTTCAAAAGATCCAAAAATTTTATTTCTGTGTCATCAAAATTAATGAGAGAAACATTCACTCAAAAGTACCGTGTTTCGCAATCGAACAGGTCCCAGCCAGATGCGCTTATTTTTCGTGGAGATTGAGCCATGATCACGAAAAGCCAGTTTTTTATAAACTCTATTTAATTACAGAATGGAAAGTACAGTTTCTGGACTATAAACAGGCCAATTTTCAGGTTTCTAACATCAAAGTAAGCTGTTGAGCACACAACACCAATTGGCACAGAGAGCTTAAAAACGAGATCTCGCCTGGCCCTTTAAATATACGAACAAGGCGATTTCAAAGTCTCATAACTGCAGATTGATGTTAGTTTTCACATGTTTTTCTAGTTTGTTATATTGAACGTTGTATCGAAAATCACCAGCATGAAGATGCAAACTCCTATCATTCAATAATTGCAAGAAAATTTCCGTCCAAAACGCTGAGCCAGTTGATCCGCAATTTTTCACGTACAATTTTACTCAGGAGGCATATTTGAGAGTAAATTACAACGCGACCATGATGATGGTGACTCTTTGCAACAAATCAGTATGCTCACTAGTTTTGTGGTAACCGGCAGACAGATCTACTCCTCATACTTGATAGAAAAGATATTACATCGAACCAAAAACGCCAGGTTTAACGAAAGAACAGTTCTCGGTTCGACGTCATAAAAATCCAACGCTGAGGCAATTTTTAGGGCCTAACCAACCAAATGTTTTCGTTTTCTAGTAGATTTAATTCTTCAGGCCATTTACCATGCATACATTCTCACTGTTATCAAAAATTGACAAACGCAACACTTTAACTTTGTGAGAAAATACACCTCGAAAATGCACAGAATGTGAAATTTTACGATGATCAGCCAGACGCTGGCGATCCTGACTTGGAAAATTACGATACGAGGGTTCGGAGGTGCACCCATTTTGTGTTTAAAATAATTGATGGAAGTGATAAAACACTACAACAACATTTGTCTCCATAAAGTTTGTTGTGGGACGACTGTAAAGGCCTGAAATGAGTGCATATGAGAGCATCGCTCATAATGAGTCGACTTTGAGTGGTAGATTAGATTATTAGTCAGTTTAAGCCTCCATATCCGCAACAAAAGCGATCCAAAGAGAGGAAGGAAGAAGACACCATTAATTTTGGAGTTAAGGGAACGCGGAATCTAAGCAGAAAGGGCGTAGAAACAGTAAGATGAGAAAGAAGTTCGTGAAACAAGATCAAAGTTCAAGAAGAAAATAGTAGATACTGAAAAAAAAACGGACAGCAGTGAACTGAAAATAGATGGTTAACATAACATAAGCATTTTATTTCAACAAAAAGAAGGCCTACCTAACTCTCAGCTCGGGCCCTCACAGTGTCCCTCTGGGAGTGCTACTTTCCATAGAGACCATATTTGTATCCCCCTGGGTGATAAGTGGTAATAAATGAGTGTTATCGATCTGACTCTCGAGACATGAAATTTTTCTAGCAACTCTAAGAACACTACGCACACATCCACAGCCGAGGTGCCCCAAATGAGTTCAAATTAAATGAAACTTTGAATTTTAATATCTCATCACCAAACTCTCGGATGGAAACGGAATAAAAAAATTTTGCAGATGATTTACTGTTTTAAACTAGTACGGGTGGCTCAAAAGCCAAAAAAGCCATTTAGGGCCTTGAATGAAAATCGCGAAAAATTGGGATACATAAATTGCGAGAAATTGGGCAAAAACGGCTTTTTGGTGAAATAATCCGAATTTTGCTTTGAAAATAACCTTCCATACGTAAAAAATTGCGGCGAGCAATAAATGTTGAACGAATTTTTGTGCGGACTACAGAATTTGCTTAAAACACAAAAAATCAACTTTATGCTATCTTTGATAGGTTCCTGTGGCCAAACGGTTGCGTTCTGGGAGTTGCCAATCCTATTTGTCATAGATGCTTTAGAAATGAAGGTGCCATCATGTTTTTGGAAGCCTAGGTTTGATGAATACGCCAGGAGAAATCATCAAAAAATTTGACGGAAAAATTGCCTTTGAGACCCCACTTCAGAGCTCGTTAACACACTTTCTACGACGAACATCAAAAAAAAAATGTCCATCTTTGAAGAAAATTGTTTTCACTGTGCTGTCCAAAACCAGACCTCTTGTTCAGTAAAATTCAGAGATCGAACATTTGGCGCGGACCCTACTTTTTTTAAAAATTTTTGACGCGCAATTTTTTGAAAAATTAGGATGGCAGATTTATTGTGATTTTTTGAGTGAGAGACCTTTACAATGTCTACCAGATGTAAAAATCTGGACCCTTTTCCGCCACGGGGCTAGCCCGAAAAAAAAGTCATAAATCGCAACTTTTAACACACTTTTTTGGGAGGCTCAAACTGGCATTTTTTTGGACGCGCACCAAAAAACTTTTTCGTGTAAATCAGTACTCTGACTACAAGCAATTGAGATTGGCATGACTGTAAACACACTACAAAATTATTGGGGGTGCAAAAACCAAGAGTCTTTTTTTGACAGTTTTCACCCCAATGGGAGAAACGAAAAGAGGCACGACGAGTGACGAGGTGGGGCCCCATCCGTTCCCCAAACTTGAGCGCGCTGCAACCACGCGTTCCGGGGGTATGCTCTGGAGCAAGTAGTGACTTTTTTCCCTAGACACCCATTCAATTCAACACAAGCACCTCCACAAAGTTTTCGTTTCAATCTAAATCTAAAAGTGGGTTCTAGTTTGAATTTTTTTTTATTTTTGGAGGTCGCCGCAAGTAATAAATGTTTCACCAAACTCTGAATTCAAATATTTAGACACTAAAGAATTTATCACGTCCCACAACTTTGTCCAGTAGTATAAATCCACAGGTGTGTATATGTCACACTATATTATTCATACCTCGGTAGTATACTAGAATATATTTAAATAAAACCGTGATTAAGCTATTTTTCTATATAATGCTTCTACAAAAAGTTTTCAAGGTGTTCTCGAAAAAACGCAAGTTCAAATTTTATGAAAAAATTCTATTTTAAACAAATTGTGCAAATAAATAGCCCGCACATCCCGTTATATTTATTTGCACCATCTCTTATCATGAAACAAGCTCATTTAGTAATGCTATTGTGGTAACATAACTTAAATTAGAGCATTCCTATGCTCTATGGTAATGTAAGTTTCAAAGAAATTCCTCATTTCAACTTGAGTAAAAATCAAAACAACATAGTAAAGAAATAGCTCAGCGTCTAGATACGATAAAAAATTTGATCTCACAAGAATCCAAGTGTCAGTTTTCAGCTATTTGATGTACGTGGATCAATAGTTTGAAGTATCATACAGAATCGTGAAACGCTTAGCATAATTCAAGACCTCATGGGACAACGAAGAAAGGATAGGCTTAGGCCTCGATTGGCAAGACAAGTTGTTCAGAAAGTTAACAAAGGTTTGAGAATCACAAGGAAAGCGTTGATGCTGAGTTTGTGAACAGGACACATGAAGTGGAAGGACACAAACGATGGAAACCATGGTCACCTCTTCTTAGAGCTAGACACATGAAAACCCAATAAGCTTTAACCAAAGAATATACTGATAAACTAGCTGCTGGTCATTGGTTCTATCAACAGATGAGATGAAGATTTGTATATTTCAGTTGTAGGAAACTATACAGTAATTAGAAACATTACATACTGAAGAAAATAGGAATCTATGCACAAAGTAAATTCCACATAGAATACCCTGAGCATAGAAATAGAAGAAGGTATGAAGACTGAAAGAAGCTGAGTAGGAACAACAGAAGTCCTAAAGGCCTATCTTGGACTAAGGTAATCTAACAGTATCCCCCTGAGGGCACAAGTCCCAATAGCATAGAATAAACAACAAACCTAAGTAACTTAAGCCTATTGCCTATGCTTTGCTCCCTGAGGGATAACTTTTCCTGATGTAAACATGTTTCCTACTTGGCTTATAACAGAGACCTAATGACAGTCATTTATCATAACTTTTACTGCCAGGTGTACAGCTACTTAATATTAAGAAAAATCTAGTCACAAGCAGCTACTTGAGAGTCAAACTGTTTATGTCTGGCTATTAGGAAGAATGATGAGTGAAATGCATTATGTGACAATCCCTGTGTTGTACAAACTTTCCTGACAACAGAAACAATTTCAAAACCTATTAAATTAGAGAAAGAGCAATTTCCTTTTATGTAATTATCACTGATGGAGTGTCACCGAGTGGACACGTTCAAGCACATGGATATTTCTAAAAATTAAAACATGAAAATGAACTTACCAAAGTGTTTTAATAATTCACATATTCTGAAATCTTAATGCTAGTTCTGACAGAATATATATACTTTTCAGAATTTTCTTTTCATTTGATCTAAAGTCATGTAGAGAATGTTGGTAGACATGTAAAATGAAGTTGCAGATTGAAAATATATTACATTTTATAAAGTGCTACATTCCAAGTTATTTTGTTTTTAGTGGTAGAGTTCAACTAGTTTACTTTGAAGAAACACTTGATTGATCCATTTGTGTACTTAAACTACTAAGTTTAAAACAAATGAGATGCAACATTATGAGACTATAACCTCCCCATATAATAAGTTACATACTTGATGTACCTACAACTCCCATCCGCTACACTAGATCTCTGAAATCTAAAAAATAACACTAAATTTCTGTGGATATTTCTTGAATTGTAATTTATTTATACCAATTGAAAATCATTCTAAAGTGACTCATGCCCTAAACTAGAGAAATTAGAAATTAATCATAGCTCAAATAAAAACATTAGCAGGAATACACTATAGTTTTAAAATTTTTAATTTGAATAAATGAATTACAACCTAATCAATCCGCTTCACCAACCTACTAATTACAGAGCAAAATTTTGTGTTCACATCTGACAAACTAAAATAGAATAAGAGATTTTACAAGCAAGTACATTAATTCAAATACAGTTGCTATCAGCATAAGTGGTTTAGTCATTTTTGACAGGATGGGTACACAAGTTCAAAAATAAAATTGGTGAAATGAATTGAACCTAACTTCAGTATGTTTCTGACCTAATCTCACATCTAATCCTCGCAAATGAAACACTCATGTGCAAGAGGAGATATGCTCAGGTTGTTCAGACAAGTAAAATTTCCTACATCAAGATAACAAAAAAAGAGAATTAGCAGTGTGAAACCTACTAAAGTGATGTTTTAAAACAGTTCATTTACCATGAGTTAATCTGGTAACCTATCAGAAGTTGAGCACCTCTACCCCAGTAACTAATACAAACACTAGTCACAAACAAACAGCTCATAATATATTTATGTATTGACCTGACACTGACATTGATTCAAAGTAACCAATTACATAATTTGTTTAGATTTCCACAATACATCATCCAAATTTCACTTCATTCCCTACATTTTACATCCACAAACAAAACATCGCTGTGCAATACATTGATATATTTGAGATGTAGATAGAATAAACGAGATAGGAGATGAAAATTTATTCAATCCCCAAGTAGTAGTTTTATTGAATTGGAATTTGATAAGAATTTCACAAATCTACTCTACTGTCACCACCAGAGGTTAAGATTTTTAATCAAGAAATACACATTGATGAACTTTGAACAATTAATCATATATTACAAAAAATGAGTTCATTTTCCAGCAACTTATGTTCACTTTTCAAATTTTCAACTACACAATGACATTGAAAGTTAACACTTACTTGGGATTTCTGATCACTGCTCTGATGCGATGGGGAAACCTCTGCTTCATTGAGTCGCTTGGTCAACAATGCTTGGATACGAAGCTCAGCTATTTCATCATCACTGTTGCCATCTGGATCCTTGGTGGCCTGAGCACCAGAAAAGTGGACATCAGCATCTAAATGAGACTGGAAATTTTTACTAGTGAGGTAGCAACCTATGGGAGCAGTACAATATGAATAGTGCTATGGTCAATAGTTTATCACATACTAGAGATGTACTGATGTATTGGTATCGGCAGTTTCGGTCATTTATACTGGTATCGATATAATCCGGCCGATACTTTACCAATACTTTCCAATAATACGTCTTTCATTATAAAAATGAAGATCATAAATCATGAAAGTAAAAGTATAATCATATTAAGAGCCTATTCATACCTAGTAAATTAGTTAGCTAACTGATGAATTACAGTGTTTAATCAGACCCCCTAACTGAATTTACTACTTTGAACTCTCGATGAGTCACGTACGGTCAGTAAGTGGAAGCTCTGTAGCATGAATAGTTAAACACAGTAGCAACACAAAATTATTATACTTTTACAACTAAATCTATATGGTTTGACCCAATTTCAATTTCTTAAAGTATGTGACAGGCTAACAAAAATCAAATCAATTAAATGAAGTTGAAGGTGCATTTTAAAGCTTTGTAAATTTATTATACAAGTAGTTGAAAATTCTATTTTAATTTAGTTTGTAACTCGTCAAATATTACGAAGCCAATAATTTTATTTTAGTTTAGCATGTAAATCGCTGTACATTACGAATCTTGCATTTTTCTTCTATTTCAAGATTTTTGAAAAATTCACGAACAATCTAATAGTTGGTTGCGTGTTTGCGGATCTTTTCGGTTTTGGGGCCTATCGAATTTTAATGTTTTCTTTTTGCCAAAGTATGCATTTTGGTGTGAAAAACGCAAAAATTATAACCATTTTGTGGAAAAATTATTCATTAAGTGTTTCTAACCTAACCTAACCAAGGGTATAATTTCAAACACCTCACTGTTAATCATAGTGAGAACTTCATGGACTTGCAACAGGTGCACACACTCAAATGATTGAGGGTGTATGACATAGTCTAAAAATGAAAAAATGTAAGGGAGGCACTCACCGACAAATGATAAGCCTCGTATCTGTGTGAGTTTGCGTGGCAAAAACGTATAGAAAAACTGCAGTATTTTCATAAAATATTAATGGATATAAGCAAATATCAGGCTTGATAAATAATTTCTCCACAAAATGGTTTTCATTTTCGTGTTTTTCACACCAAAACACATACTTTGGCAAAAGAAAACATTGAAATTCGATAGGCCCCTAAACCAAAAACAGCCGTGTTTGCTTCTCCTGCACAGTGTGTGTTAGTACATACATATACTGCTTGCATTCACGCTGCTATTTCTGAGACTAAATGCTACATTATATTACTATTTTATGCCTGTAAATGGAGAAAAATATTATTTTTAATTAAATTTAGTTGGATAATAACCTCTGTTAGCAAATAAAGATTGTTAAACAGAGAATACTTATTTGTTCATTCATGCTGATTACGCTATCATACCAAATTAAAGCGGAAAGATGACGCAATCAAAAAACTTTGTGAGGGAAACGAATCAAACGATGACACTGGACTGCAGTGTTGCCAACGTAGCATTAAAGTATGAATCTATCATCTAGCAGAAAAAATAGTATTAAAATGCAAAATCTAGCATTTTACAGGGCAATTTTACCATTGTATTAAATTTAGTCATCATCAATTGCCTGTTATATTATTAGATATATTAGTAAATAATTTTATTATAACACCCATGTAGGGCTTATAATGGTTTTATTTTAATTTAATTTGTAAAAGTATCGGTATCGGTTGAAGTATCGGTATTTCCAAGTATCGGAGTATCGGTATCGGCCAAAAAATAGTATCGGTACATCACTACTTACTTTACAATCTAACAAAACTACGCGTTCTTTGCTTCATGAAAGGGGGAAAGAGGAAGAATGCGTTGAGGAGGACGCCGCAGCGTGCACTCCTGGAGCGGTGATACCTATTTATGATACGTCTCTGTGATACTCCTTGTAGTGCTGGTTCCTTCAAGGAACCACAAAAAACTTACAAGAAAAGATATTCATATGTTTAGATAGCTTTCAGATCGTCAACTGCACCTATTTTTTTCAAGTATTATAGCTTGCAAATAAAAAACCCGTTTCTTGGTAGAAAAATGCACTTCCTGAACAGTTGAAGACAGGAAAATGGGGTATTTTCAAAAGCTATCTCCTTTGAAAGTTATTATAGTAGAGCAATGATTTAGGTCTCATTGAATGCACAAAGAGTAGCTGCATAGCTGGACGTGAGTTCCGTTTATAATTCATAGTAATTTTTTAGTCACATTGGAAAATCTACAAAAAATACATGACTTTAATAGAAATTTGAAATTTTATGAAAAATAAATCATTGCTAGTTCTAAAACGAGTCTACGTCCAGTCATACAGTAACTCTTAGCACATATAATGGGACCTAAATCATTGCTCTTCCATAACTTTTGGAGAAGATAGCATTTGAAAAAACAAATTTTTTTCCCCATTATCTCCGCAATTATTTTGAAAATGGGAAAAAAATTCAAGTATATGCCTCATATTTGTTTTAAAAATACATACATATGTCAAATTTCATAGATCTATATCCCATACAAGAAACGTGACAGCCATCTCTTGATTGTGGCTGGACGTTACCCTTTGGGGGACCATCTAGTCTGAATAAAAAAATGGCATCACGCATTTGCTATGGGATCTAGATCTATGAAATTTGGCATCCCTTGTATTTTCAAAAATAAATAGGAGTCATATTGCATGCTTTTCCCCATATTAGACATAATTACCAAAATAATGGGAATAAATTCAAGAAAAATTTGGTTATTTTACAGGATGTCTCATCTCAGAAAGTTGTTATTGTAGAGCAATGATTTAGGTATCATGGGATGCATAAAGAGTTGGTGCATAAAGAGTCAGAGGATCATTTGAACTTCACAATAGTTCAGTTTTTATGAAATTTTAAATATTTTTTTAAAGAATCATTCATTTTCCTTAGATTTTATAATGTAACTATGAAACTATTATGAATTTCAAAATTATTTTCTGACTCTTTATTTACCAACTTTGTGCGCATCCAATGATACCTAAATAATTGCTCTACAATAACAACTTTCTGAGATAAGACAGCTTGAATATTTGTATTTGCATTGTTCAGTAAACACATTTTAGTACCGAGAAGCAAATCTTTTTGTTTGCAAGCTATATTGCTTCTAGAAATTGGTGCAGTTGACGTTGTGAAAGCATTTGTAAAATATTGACTTGAGTTTGGCTATCTTTAAACAAAGCATTTTGTGGTTCCTTGACAAAACCGGTGTCAAAAGTGGTACTAGGAGCCAGGTACCGAGCAAGGCATGCTAAGGCTTAAGGGTACTGCATCGCTTAGGTGCACCTGCGGTGTGCTTCAATTTTAACTAAATTTAGCAGATGCAAAACAAGCTTCTCTGAGCTTGACAGGCAGATTCAGCTGTCATTTGGCACTGTAATTGCTTTGACATTCATGTCACACTGAGGTCCTCTCTGGCCAGGAGTCTTATTTATGCCTATAGAACAGGAGGGTGGAAAGTCCTTGGGAGGTACCGAGCACTCAATGCTGCCAAATCATAAAATTCTTGAACAGCTGAATGATGTACATATCTTATTAGCAATAAAGAATTAGTAAGCAAAACTAACTGAAATGATATGGCACATAAGCGATGATGCACCATGCGATCCTTCCTGCCGCTCCTACTTCCCCACCTCCCTATTTACCTGCCTTAGGTGCTTCAGATGCTTCCAGATTTTTTACTGTATATTTACTATGCATTGCTCTATCAAACTAAGCAACAAAAGAAAATTCTACAAATTCCAGACTTCTGACTAGACAGTGCCCTTAAGTGATAAAAAAAAAGTCAGAAATCAGTTGATATTCTTAAAAACAAACATCGGCATCTACAGATGCTTTATTTCCAATTCAAGCCTGATACATATCACCTTGTACATTTGTTTTTCAAATGCCTTATAAGTTATAACCAACACCAGGACGCCATGACGCTTTCCCCCGGTCGAGACCGGTACCCATTTCAGACACCTGGGTAGAGTGGGGTATGGTGCTTAAAATTTTTTCTCCTATACCAAACAGAGAAAATAGCCACCAGAGCCGGGACTCGAACCCACGTTGCCCGCACGGAGTCAGGTCCGAAAGCCACACGGCTATGATTAAAGGATAGGCTGGATTTAGAAACATATGGAATACACTCTAAACTAGACTGCAGAGCACAACAAGCCTATAGTAACATGGCTTAATTCAGCCATACCAATTCTCTCTTTATAATTTACACCCATTTTCCAGCAAGCATACAAGAGGGCATTATGATCAGCACTATTGTTAAGGTATGTAAAGTAATAGCACTATTATTAGGGCAAGAGCACAGGTTACTTGGTTTTTCCTCAGTTTTGAACTGAGGAAACGACAAAAACTGGACAATAACTTTTGACGACAATAACTGGATAATTAAGAAAGTTAAATGCTTCAGCTAGTAAAACTCTTACGATGGAGCGGTAAATAAGTACCTCTGCTCTCATCTAATCTGGAATTTTAAAATCGTATTAGTCCGCCACAGGCCTTGGTACAAAATATTGACTGGAGGTTACTACATACACACACTTCTAAAGACTTCAAAGTTATCTTATTTTTCTGGCATTAGGAAGTTTAGTTATAACATACAGGTGATGAAAGACTATACAAATAAAATTATTCTACAACACTCACCACCTCCGCCATCTTTTTGCCTCACATTCATACACTCACACACAGCGTTATGTAGGAACAATACCCTAAACTCAATAATAATCCAACAACTCTAGTCCTCTACCGGGAAAACAGGACACCATTCTCTAAAATCATAACGGCATGTTTTTTTTTGTGCATTTTCTATATTGCGGAAAGTTAGGCGACTCTTAATTCATTCCATCTGTGAATTCAACGTATTTTTGGCGATTTTGAAATTTTGGTCATTCAAAAGTGATTCTCACCGTAAACAGCTTCATATACATTTCTGAAATCTGGTGTAGCTGACCATTCTAGGATTATTTCACGTAGATACTTTAAATTAGTCTCAAACTCAAGCTAAAAAAATTCTGCATTGTCTTTTGTTGTGAAATTTTCATCTTATTTGGATTCAATTGCAAAAAAAACAAAATCTAACTCTATTGAAAACCTCTAGACCAAGCAGTCTCCTGCCTGTTATGTCTAAAATATTAGAAAAAGTAATAACAAACCAGCTCTGGTCCTACATAGACGATTCACATCTACTTCACCGCAATCAATATGCTTACAGAAGAAACACCAGTACTCAAGACGCCCTGCTTAACATCGAAAATATTTACAATAATATGGACCAAAAAATGTAACTCTCCTACTGTTGCTTGACTTCTCCAGAGCTTTATAGACAGTATTGAGCATAAAAACTTCTACAAAAAATATCAAACCTCAGAATAGACACTCAGTGGTTTGAGAGCTACCTACTAAACCGTTCTCATGTAGTATGCTTGAATAACAAAATGTCACCATTCATACCGAATAATTTTGGCGTTCCCCAAGGTTCAATCCTTGCCCGCTCCTATTTTTAGTTTTCATCAATGATTTCCCCACCATAGCGGCAAAAACAAAAATCTGAATGTATGCTGTTGACGTACAAATTGCCATGACAAGTTCAACAGAGGATTTGAAAGAAACGCAAGCCAACGTTGAAAACCTTCTAAGAAATCTGAAAATGTGGTATGACCACAATGGCCTCACACTTAACGCAAGTAAAACGCAATGCATTATTTTTGGATCACGGAATGTAACCAGAAATTTACCATCATTCACGATAACATTGGGAGACGATAAAATTGAACCAGTAGATAAGGTTAAAAATCTTGGTGTTTGGTTCGACAAAAATATGACTTTCAAATCACACCTAGAAACAATGTACAATAAAATTAACAGAACCTTAATGTTCTTTCATTATATTAAAAACACACTTGACGAAAAATCTAGGTTATTAGTGATTCAGTCTTTAGTTTTATCGCGTCTGGACTACCGCAGTCAAGTGTGGGGAGATTTATCTCAATATCGTCAAAAAGTGTTACAAAAATGTACTAACTTCGTTGCCAAAGTTGTATGCAAAGGAAATTTCAAGAAACGTGATCATGCCACCCCTCTTTTAAGAAAACTCGGCTGGACCCCAAACCGAACAGTTTCATGATCCAAAAAGTTCGACGAGTGTTCTCATCTCTGTACCTTTCCCAGAGTAATGCAGATGTCGCAAAAAATTTTCATTCAATATCCCAAACATAAACCAAATGAGAGGAATTATATTTTGTCAGTTACAGTTTACCTGACGTGGGACAAAAAGCTCTCTCAGTTTATGGAACTCTTTTGTGATCAAGCTTCCTCAGCATATCAAAAACTCTTAAAGAATTTAGAGTAAATGTGTGTTGCATATTAAAATACGCGTCGTTAGAATGTGGTACTGGTTTTGGGAGTAAGAGCTCCGGAAGCTGTTGTTGTGTTCCTCCGTTACGAGCATCGGAAGCTGTGGTCACGCTCCTCCTTTACGAGCGCGGGAAAGGTATTGTTATGCGCTCTTGCCTGACTTCCAGGTATGGCTGGTTTCAAGAGGAAATCTGTAACCGACGGAGCTCAGTACACTAATACGTGCTTACCAAAGCGTTTCCATGCTCCTACCTTGGTAGTCTAAAGCTACTGAAACTGTAGTTTGCAGCTACAGCTAAATAAACCTCATGTGTTGAAAGAAACTGCACAACATTATTTGGCAACGAAGATTTCGAATCTCCAACTTGAATTTGAACTTTAAAAATGCCCTGAAACCAAGATGACGTGTTTTATGGTTAGCTGTCCTCCATTCAACGTTGAAATGGAAACAGTGTGTGAATTGCTGCAAAGATTAAAAGTGCAGTGTGCAGACTCTCTTCAGAAGGCGGGAAACAATGGCGGTAAGAAAGCTAGCATTTTAGTCAAATTAAGCTTTGCCTGTAAACATCATTACTGATCTACAACGAAGAATTAAACTTACGTTAATCGCTGATGCTACGTATGATGAACTAGAAGAAAAAATAATCCAGCAATTTGAAATCAAGAAACCGATTGTCGGCGCGTCTGTTACATTTCTAAACAAAAAGTAAGGTGTTTATGAATCTGGAGTGTTCTCCCTCAGGCTGCTTTACGCTTCAGGAAGACTTAGAACATCTTAGACTTTGAACATCTATGCCCGAACCGAGTGCCTGAGGTACAAACGAACCAGACAGGATAAGGAAAACACTACTGGAATAAAAGCCGTAATATTGTGTATATCGCCGACAGTGAAGGCTCATGAAGGAATATTTACAGTGAGGTAGTACAGCACCCAAGGACGCATTTGAGGATCGACGGTTGTAAGAGAGTCGCAGCCTGAGTGGCGGTCTAGAGCAGACCGGTGAGACTGTTGCTGGCCGAGGGTCTCCGACTTGGTAGTACCAGAGACGCTAGGTGGGAGCTGACTCGGGTCGGGGACGTAGCGTGGCGGCACGGCTGACAGTCGAGGCGGCGAGGGTACGGCTTGTGGAGCGTTGAGACTTGTAGTGAGCATCAAGGCCGCTGAGAGCGAACTGCTGCGTGGAGAGTCGCTGCGAGTAGCCTGCTGCGAGGAGAGTGCTACAAGGAGAGTCGCAGGGAGAAGACTTGTGTGAGCCGCTGCTGTGAGGAGGCTCGCTGGAAGAATTGTGTGAATGTCGGGCCTCTGCGAGCGAACTGAGTTGCGCTTACCGCGCAGCTCTTTGTGTAGGGCTGGCTGCGGCCTCACTGGGCCAAGCTAGCTCTCTGATTGGACGAGGCGGAGTGGCGGGTTGTTGCCGTCTAGGCTTGTGATAAACTTACGGAGTTTTTTTTTAGATGTTGCCTGGTTGTTCGAGGCAGGCGGCTTGTAGAGGCTCGGTCTGGCACCCCAGCGCCAAACTTGGACGCTGATTGGTCGGCCAGTAGGGGCACTTTGAGGCTGTGAGGGGACGTGCGAGGTAACGCTTTCAAGCTTGTGTGGTGGAGCTGGCGCACAGCTCGTTGAGACCACCACAAATCCAGAGAAAGTTATGCAAAAACGTTAAATGACTTAGCATCTCCGAGCAACTACGATAATTGCTGTCGTGATCGTCTCTTGAGAGATGCTGTTGTTGCTGGTCTACGTTCATCGCAAATTCTCAATGCAGTTCTACATAAGTATGATCGAAAATCGTTCAACGAGTGTGTTGAACATGCAAAACTCATCGAACAGTTCAGTTCCAATGCTCACGATATTATTTGTGAGGATTCATCTTCATCGTTCTTCACAACAGGGAAACTACAGTCGAATTACATATGCACACGTTGCGGCGCTAAGCAGAAGCATGTTGTGAAGAATTGCTAGGCTTTGAAATTGAAGTGTAATACATGTGGAAAGATAGGTCACATTTCTAAGTTTGCAAATCTACGACTGTAGCACGGCCTCCTCTCGCTGAGCCCACACGTGGAAGACCTACACGTGGAGAATTCCACACAGCACGCACTTACGTGGTGCAGCCTGGACGGTGCGGTTGTCATGGCAATGTCGGAAGAGAAGATTTTTCAACGCAGAGTTCACATTAGTCTCTGCAGCGAAAAAGCGAAGTCACTCTACAGAAATCTAGGAACGATACTTGTGACGATAACTATGTTCATAATTTCTCTGATGTACATAAAAATAACTTGAATGATTCTCATTTTTTAGAATAAACACCACTGTAATTCCCGTTACTAAAGAGCCTACGATATAGAAATGCCATTTAAATGGTAAACCTGTTGAATTTCTTCTTGACAATGGCAGTGCAGTCTCGACTATCCGTTGAAGTGATGCATTTGCTGGTGCTGTTTATGAATTCTACGTGTAGTAAAGTGCTCGGATACAGTGGTGGCTCTGTAAATTTGCTTGGTCAATCTTCAATAATCATTAGTTATAAAGACGTTAGTTTTAATCATAAGTTTCTCATTGTGGATAATGATAGAATCAACTTACTTGGCCGAGATATTTGTTCTAAACTTAACGTAAATGTTGTCATCCCTGATAAATGCGACACAATAAACAAAATAGATTCTCATAGCTTGCCGAGAAGCTTGTCTTCGGAGATTAAATTAACGCTTTGAAACTTTCATTGCTGCTGGTATTGAATTATTACCGAATAATACGAAGATAAAAAGTGTGAAACAAGGTACTGGGTGATTTTTTCAGTATGCGTTCTAAAAGATTTCTTAAAATTTCCCAATAATAGGATGCTCAAAAATAGCATTTTTTTCAATGGTGACTTGAAATAAAAACATTTTGCAAGCCTATTAGTTTCTATTCGTGTCCATTCATTGCATAAAAACCATTGATTGACAAGTTTTCAACAAAATTTATAATTTATACAGCATTGCATTGTGATGTTTTACTTGTTTTCCAGACCTTATTTTTCAAAGTCATATTTTCTCAGGAAAAATGCCTGAAAATTTTTCTTATTGGGTGAAATCTGTGTATTAAGATCCGAACTACTATCTAGGAGTCTCATTATTGTTTTCAGTAATGTAATATCATTTATGAAAAAAGGATTTTCCCCGTTGGGTATGAGGGAGAGCGCAAGCACAATACCCCACTCAACCCAGGTGTCGGAAATGGGTACCGGCTTCACGAGGGAACCGTCATGGTGTCCTATATATAGTGTTAGTTATAAGACAAATGAAAAACCAATGCTTAAGATCATATGTATCAGGCTTGATTGGAAATAGAGCATCCTAAGATGCCGAAGTTTTTTTTTTTGCAAATTGCATGTTGCGTTTCCACGATTCCTTAAACTTTTGGACGATGATTATCGACGCCCTTTTAGACTTCCCTCCAGGGGGAGTCATCGGTTCCTTCGCGCTTGGTTTAATAGTTGATCTCAAAATTATTATTGCACTCAACGAAATTTATGAGCCCATCTATATTCATTCAGTTATAACGTTTGATTATCTTTCATAAGTTACTTTATGTGAGTGTACACACATGAGGACAATATTACTGTGTACAAACATGGACCAATGCATACGGTTAGCCGAATACTTTCACGGATGACCCACACACGAGTTGCCCGTCCATGCCGAATAAAACTCGCATCCGTTAATTACCGTTGAATTCCGTAGTGATGAACTGAACATAAAAAGTGCTTTCTCATCATCTATAACCTTTATTTATTGGAAAATCTCATAAGATTGAAAATAACTAGGAGCGTTTATAACACCATAATGCCACAGTGACGCGTACCAGTACTCCTGAGCTGCTTTCCCTCACAGATATTATATGCACTCTGTAATATAAAAGTTGGAATTGTGTTACACTCCTATTGCGATCAGTGCAAGAGCAACGAGCGATCATAAGTAGGAAAGTAGAAGAAAAGTAGAAACAACCTTCGGAATTTTAAAACAAATCAAATTAAATCGTGAAATGAAAACATTAGTGCCACATTTACAGGCACAGAAGTCCGAAAACCTCAAGTTTCGGCTGTTTCAGATGCGAAATCCTGATGACCCAAGTGAACGAGTGAACTTCATTACCGGAAGCCAAGACCGCTCCTGCGCCCGTCCAGCTGCCTCTGATCTTCGTCTCGCTCTGTCTTGCTTGACCCCGCGCCGTGCAGCATCTCCGACCGACGCTTCCCAACACATATGTTCAAGTCACTTCTCGCCTTTAATTCACCCACAACGACATTAGTTATCTCTCGAATAACTTCGTCGAAGATATTCTGTAAGTCACAAGTTTTTACAATACCCCTTCCAATTAAATTTAATTTCGTGAAATTCTATCCGGAGCATTATAAATTAAGACGCCCTTATGAAATGTATGTGTAAGGTGCTAGTTTCGAATGCGTACAGTAAGGATTTTATGTAATGGTGCGTAAATTAAGAGGTTTTACTTGATGGTCTGTAATGCGAGTGTTACCTTACGCCACCCATTTCTCTGATAAAATTCTGTCCACATCTGACGCACAAGGTGAATGTGCAAAATTGCATTGTCTATTATACAGCTAATGATTTCCGAGCTAACACATCATTGTCATAACAGCTGTCGGTGCGATGTGCTGTGTAAGAGTTACGTAGGAATGATCAGTCGCCAACCTACGAATCAAACCCTTACGTTCAGTCCTCCAGCCCGCATTGCGCGTAGATGTTGAAGAGTTCATGTGAGAGACGCAATGTACGAGTATTTTCTCTTCTGAGCAATGTTGACGCTCTCCTTGGTGGCGTCAGTTCAAAAATTTCATGTAATATTTGTGAACTTCACTTACAGTTAATGCTATGAACTATCTTCTAACATATTGTTTTAACTGTTGAAATGATTCTAACTTTCGAAGGCTCGCTATTGTGATGGTAATTATTGATTTCTCTAATACAGGTAAAAATCTACTTTTTCCATAAATTGTGTCCCCGTTTAGTCACTGTAAGGGTGTCATTATGAGCAGTACTGTTGCATGGCGAGTACTCGACTCGCCTTTTGCATCTCAGTTACGAATGAAATGAAGTAGAAGCTAAGAAAGTATTTGTATAATGAACTCGGGAAACAGAATGTCTACAACAATAACAGAATTGCCTGCGCTAGGATTGGTGATACTTGAATGTTTTCGATCGCGTCCGGCCAACTGTGCACCGACGTTTGAACGACTGCATCGCAACATATGAGCGTCATTCAGATCATACCTAGAAAACACGTGGTCTAATTTGATAACCTGTTTCTTGTGGGCGTATAAATAATGCTGCTTGTTATTCTGTTTCATGTGATCATAATGCGAATACTTTCCTAAGGAATATATTTCATTTGCCTGCCGTTGGCCACGTAGAAAATTTGTATTAATATATTTTAAATTTCAAGTCCTCATAACTCTTTAACGAAGCATTTTCAATCGCCCGATAATTGAGTGAAAAGTGTTTACTTCAACGGTCTCAGCCTACAGCATGTTGAAGTTTGTTCACCAAAGTGCCGGTCACCCTGTATAGAAAAAACATTGTAAATAATTTCACAGAATGAAAAGTTTCGATTTATGTAGATATGGGTTATCTAGGCAGGTGACACGCAACTTTGGCATCCAGGTTACGGCAACTCAATTGATCGCTCTACATCACAATTGCTTATACCTGCAATTACAATGGTTTTCCAGGTGTTGACTTGGGGAGGAGGAAGAGTCTTCATTATTGAAATTTATTTTCCTCCTATCGAACTTTCAGACATGTAAACATTCCCGAGCCCTGACATTCTTAGAGTGTAAATAGGAGGAGCCTATGGGAAAATGGAATGCGTGGTTAGATTAAATTGACAAAATAATTTAGTTACCCCAAATCTCTTAACTCTTTGATAACGATGCCCCAAACAATTTACCTTGATGAACATAGTGTTGTCTTCTAATGATTGTTAGTATAAAGGTATTTGAAGCAATGATAAGTGTTGATGTTCAATAAGGGTAACGGAGTATGGATATGTAGCTGTGATGCTGTCGGCTAGCTGTAATTATGGTATTCGTATGCAAAACAATCGTGCTTATGTGTGTTTACTTGCGGCAACATGATGCGATTAATATTCAATGCTCTATTGCGAACATTTCATGTGACTTTTCGCACACGTTCAGTTACCCAACAACGCAACTTCGCTGCCAAATGACGACACCATTGATGTCATTATAGTCCTCACAATAGTTTCCTCCGACATAACCTACGTGTCCATTAAGTGTTACCATATCCCTACTGTGAATTCTAAATCAATATATAATTAAACCATCTGATTATTTTTTAAAGGAAAAAATAGGTTTATTGCCAAAATACTGACAACCGAATGAAACATCGAGGATTTCCTTAACTATTTTGTATTGAAGGTGAAATGAACTCTCGCCTTCTGTTCCTTCAAATACTCTTTCTATTAAATGTAAATATGGTACTGCTGACGTCACGGTGTGAATTAAATTATACCCAAGTTAAATCCAAGGGTTTCCACTTCATTTAACCGAACTATTCTTTAAATCATCAAAAAACAAATGAAAACATGAATGAAATAAACAAAAACCAAAGGGCACATGCACTTCACTGGAACATTCAAAACGTGTGTGTAATATCCATTTCAAAATCCCAGATGTGAAATCCCAACTGAGATGCACGGGTAGCGCGTTTATTATATTCCATGCAGCGCTGCAGCTCATAATTACGCCTATACACTTTTGTTGGAATGAGCAAATGAGAAATTCTAATGGAAAATTTGTGAGTGAAGTCAGGATTCATGAGTTCAGTTTTCATTTAAAATAGTTACCCAATATTTATTCGGAAGGTGTAGAGGTTCATCAGTTATAAAAATAAAATGGGTTTACAATGTTTCTTCTTCGTCGAAATACCTTCCAAAAAATAGAAGTTAATTCAGATAATAGACTCCGGATGGAAAGATGATCGAAAAGGTTTGTGAAATCTACATCGAAACACCTGCGTGTGACTCTCAAAGGCTAGTGCAAAGAGTGAGTCAGTAGATACAAGACTGAGTTTTAAAGGTGAAGTTGAGCAACTGAATGGTACGCACCATGTGTGTACCACATAGTGTGTATACCACAGCAATCAAAACTTATAATGTAAAATTTAGCTTAAAATGTTTACATACCTCAACATTCTGGGGATTATGACATTTGGTGACTATCTCACTACAACTACAACATCGGCATCTACGGATGCTTTATTTCCAATTGAAGCATGATACATATCACCTTTTACATTGGTTTTTCAAATGCCTTATAACTAACACCAGGACGCCATGACGCTTTCCCCCGGTCAAAGACCGGTACCCATTTCAGACACCTGGGTAGAGAGGGGTATTGTGCTTACAATTTTTCTCCTATACCCAACAGAGAAAATCGCCACCAGCGCCGAGACTCGAACCCGGGTCTCCCCGCACGGAGTCAGGTCCTATACACACACGGCTATGGCGAGCAAAGGTTACTACGATGCGTTGTGTTGAACATAGTTTAATCTGAATAATATAAATAATTTTAAAACTGAACCACATGAATGGTATTAAAACTGAACCACGCAAATAATATTAAAGAATTATATTTAATTGCCTAACTGATGCGGAAAAATCCTGGCATTGTTTTTTTTAGCGTCTATTGAGTCTCAAAGTTGGTGCAGTGTTTTGTGATGCTCACATTACACCTAAAAAATGAACTTATATCTAAAAAAGAATTATGCGTCAATGGTTAATCAGTCGAAAAGAAATTGGATTTCTACATTTCATAGACAATTTATTTTTGAATGTAACACGATACAAAATTTACGGGCTGAAAAAAATTTAATTTGAACGGAAACCTTAAAATGATCCTTTTGTTCATCGGATATAAGCTAAAATTTGGATATCGAACCGATACGGTGAATAATGAAAACTCAATAGGATATGATTTCTTTAACTTTTCGATTTGAGTGTAGTTCTTTTTTAAATTCTTCTTATCCTTTAGTGTATAAAAAATTAGTCTATTCCAGCTCGTCCGAAATTTTTACAATTAAAAATTGATATAAAAACTGCTTTTGTACGTATATAATGGCAATATACGATGTTGCCTTTGGCCGTCAATCGCTAATCCGAATTCATTGACTGTTATTACCCAGGTAGCAAGAAATTATTCGGCCAATATTGGGTTGATAATTATTTATTGACCCGATATTGGAATCTTGGATTACAATAAAAGGCTAATAACAAGACAATATCGAAAAAAGATATACTTATTTATATCAAGTTGTTACATGGGACAATGTAGTAAATAGTTTTATATCTAAAATTAAACTAACAGTGTATTTGTAAATGTATAATATTCAAATAAGTGGAAACTATCTCATAATTATTAAAAATCTCGCAATTTGATAAAATTTGTTAAAATATAAATTATTATTGCCCAAACATTGGGTTGATATCAAACGCCAATAAACGGAGTAATTTGTATAAAATGTTCCAATTAAGTTGATGAATAGTTATTTCAGTCATTAATGAGTGCAGATATATTTGACAGATATCAAGAAATGTGAATACGTTACAACAATATGTATATTCAGAATTAGTGTAAACACAGATTCTCAGTTCTTGTTTTTTCAGTCGTCCAATGAGTTTTGAAGGTTTAGTTTTTTCAAAAAAATATGCTAAAAACGTTTGTCATATGTTACTATAGCAATAAATGTCTATATATTGAACAATTTCGCATGCTTGAAGGGATCAAACTGCATGTACAGGTTGCCCGACCACCTTGTATTTTTTTAAGGAACATTTTGTCGTGCTTTACTTTAGTTACCCCTCAAACCTTAATTCTATTCTACTTATGTATGCTCAGTAACTTTGATATATGCCGAATGAAAATTTTTGTCAGGCAATCCTTTACTCTCCTGTAAACGTATAACCGATATAAAATAGAGGAACATTATAAGTAAGGCCGCCACTTCACGTCGCTGACGGAGCTCAAAGGCGGTGCAGCTGCGTACGGTCTATGAACCTCGGTATCACGGCCATTCGGGCAATCAGTAGCTGATATTGGCGAAGTGAACATATTATCGGGACAATTTTTTTATACCAATATCAACCTTATATCAATAATTGAGCATCAATCCAATGATATTTTTGGGAACACCTCATTATCTAGTCAATATTGACACAATAATTGGTTGATATTGGGTTGATGATAATACTGTTATTAAGCCAATAATTTTTTCCAATATCAACCGAATTTTTCAAAATAAGGTATTTTTCCCCAATGTTCATTTTGAATATCCAGTCAATATTGAGACTGTATATTGGCTCAATATTAGGTCAATAAATTTTGCTACCTGGGTACGCTATAAAATGTCTCAGGTATAGTGGTAACTCTGCCAAGTGCTCTGTGTAATATCCTCAAAATGCTCTATTGCTCGGTAAAACCACCGATTTGTCACAATTTCAAATTAAATAGAATCAACACTTGTATAATTCATACTTGAATGACTAAACAAACATTTAATATATGAAACTGTCACTCCATAACATTGGTTGTATCCCAATGAGCGTGAACCCCTCAAGGGGACACAACTATTGTATCTATGAGAATTGGCGCTCCCAGGGGGACGATGTGAGGGCCCGAGCTAAAGGTTAGGTAGGCTTTCTTTGTGTTAAAATGGAATGGGTTTTTGTTTGTTACGGACCACCTTTTTCGGTTCACTGCTGTCCTGTTTTTCAGCACCTACTACTGTCTTGTTTAAATTTTTCTTGTTTCATGATCTTCTTTCTTAGCTTTCTGTTTCTATGCACCTTGTGTATAGATTCCGCTTTCCCTCATCTCCATACTAAATGGTGCCTTCATCCTTCCTCTCTTAGAACATCTTTGTCGTGGTAAAGGGAGGCTAGAATCTTTCTTATTTAATAAGAATAATAATATAATCCAATAAGCGTGAAATAACACCTGATGTACGACAACAACACCAGAAGAGAATGTGAGAGCAAAAATACCAGCAAGTGCCACGCCACCGCACACGTACCGCTCCCAGTCACGGGTCTGGTGACACCGGTCTCAGCTCCTGCGTTGCTTCGGGTAGTGAACCATAAGCCTTTAATTTCATTCATCGTATGTTCAACATTACTACTAAGGAAATGGGTATGTGCAGTTATGATCATAGATAACCCAAGCAGAGAGGTACGTGGCGGCAGGGCTGCCAATGAGACTTTTATCAAAACCCAAGATCATTGCTCTAAAAAACCCAAGATCTAGAAATAAAACTCAATATTACTAAAATACCAAAAAATACATGATATATAGTGTTTTTTCTTTGTGTGCGGACAAATTTGAACCATAGGTGAGAAACTCAATAGAAATAAATTCTTACGAATGATAAAATGCCAAAAACTCCTTAGTTTTCTAGTTATACGAACCGTAAGAACTTTAAAACGTACGTTGGAGACTACGTGCTCGCTAATGTTAGCGTTAGTCTTAATAGTTCCAGCCCCACTAAAGCAGGTTTTTTGTTATTTTAACAATAAAAACTGCAAGAATTTTACGGTTATAGAAAATGTCTGCAGCTTCAAGCTATTAACGCATTAAATAATGTTAGTACGTTATTGGAACACAGGGGTTTGATGCATGAAGGTTAATTGAGGTCATTTAAATTTCAACACCTGTAGGAAGACGAGTTTGTTAATTCGAAGTTGAGCATTAACTTACGGCTTGTTATTTATATCCTACAATACCTCTGACGAAAACTTCCTTTCAAATTGTAAAAATGAAGCTTTTATTAATTTGATGAAATAACTACTGAAGTTTCTCATTAATGGCTTGGTGTTAATTTCCCAACGAACATTCAAATTGCAGACAATTTTCTTTACTGTAAAGACTTGCGGGTTATATTGTGAAAATAACAAAAACTGCTTAAGAAGGGTCCGAACTATCGAGACGTGAGCTAACATTGACGCCCCCGTAGTATCCTACTTTAAGTTTTAAAGTTTCTTTAAGTCCTTATAACTCGAAAACCAAGGAGTTTTGGGCAAATTAGCATTCGTAAAAATTGATTGATTTTGAATTTTTCTACCATGGATAGAAATTTGTCTGAACAAATAACACCCTAAACAGTGTAAAAAATATATACATAAACGCACGTTATGTTCGCGAGATTCATCAAAAGCTGTACCATCTAGAATTACCTAGGTAACTTTCGTTTGCTTCATTGAGAGATTTTCGGCTATTTTACTATGCGGGCATCCCTGGTATATAAATTCAGTTGCGTACAGTGTACGTCTGGCTACGTCGGCATGACGACGCTGCCTTTTTACGTCAGGATCGCCCAGCACCGTGGAGTTAGCTTTTGTACCGGGAGACCTTTAGCTCAACCTCCTCATTCATCAATCCGCCTTCATACCGAACAGTGTAGCAGCCCTATTTCCGAGGACAATTTTTCTATTTTATGCTGTGCGCCTAATGAGTTAGATTTGCGCATTTTAGAATCTCTTCACATTGCAAAAGAGAAGCCGCTTTTAAATAATGCAAATAGTTCATATCCTTTAGAAATTTTTGTGTAGATAATTAATTCTTTTTTTTTATTTTTATTTTTTCCCTATTGATCGCTTTTGACTTGAACTTACCAATTTTGGTTTTTATTTTTTCAGACTTACTGAAGATGGAGCTGGTCTCCGAAACGTTTAAAATTGACTAATTCAGATATTTTAAATTTAGTTTCATAAATTCTATTAAATATGATACCTCTCCGTGCTGTTTTCTTCGTCTTTAAATTCTTAATTTTACTATCAGGAAATGCAAGCTCACAGACCTCAGTGTTGCCAAAGAGTAGATTATGTGCTACAAAATAGGATGCAAACCTTTGTTCACTCCTATCTATTTGTTGGCGTTTAGTTGTTGTCTTCATTTCAGGATTTTGAGTAATGCTTGTGCTTCCTTTCGCAACTGCAAATTTTTTCAAGTCTAGAAGAACCTTTATGTTTCGACAACCTAGACTTATTTCCATTTTTTAGCGTCCCTCCCTTTGTATGCCTTGCAGTAACTGGAGTCTTTATGGTTGCTCTCCTGCTCAAGCCATTCTGTTAAATTCCGTTTCACTTGGCTATTCTTCCTCGAAACACTGAGCAAACCATTTTCTCTTCTTTGGTGGCATAATTTTGTCAGCCACTTTTTCAATTTAAATGAACAGAGTTCAAATAAAGACAATCGCCTCAAAATTTGAGTTCAATCGAAAAATGTGCACAGATTTTTGCATCGAACCACCGATGAAAATCACATTGCAAATGCAATAAACGCGACCCGCACACGCAACACACTCCAATCAGTTTTTTGATACAGTGGCGCGCGCTCAGCAAATTGTGATTTGTGACGGGTCACGGGTATGCTACGCGTTCATACGCTAATGAAGACAAGCAGGCAGTGGTAGTGCGCGCTATTACATGCTGTGACAGGTATGCAACGCATTTCAAAGGTATAAGGAAACCTTTAAACGTAATGAAATAAAGGATTTTGTACGTAAAAATTGGACTGAGAAATTACTGAACACCATAATAAAAGGATGTGGCTAAAATCACAAGATTATCAACACATTTCAAAACAAAACCCAAGATATATCGCAAAAACCCAAGATCTTGGGCTAAAACCCAAGCATTGGCAGCCCTGCGTGGCTGTGCTCTCCTAGCATATACTATTTTCTCTTCCTTTCATCCGACGTCTGGTAAAGATTTCATGCTGAATGAAAGCCATAGGGCTTAGAAAATTTAATTCATTTACACGAGGTAATTTACCCAAAATCGCTGGTAATGTTTTATAGAGCAATCAATCTCTTAATTACTGATGACATAAACGTAAAAGTTATAAATGGATAACTTCTTTAAATAGGAGAAGTTATGATTTTGTTCATGCCTAATTCATGGACAAATTTTCTATTATAATTCTTTTTCTCATTTGTTCATTCCCACAAGAGTGTACAGGTGTCATTATGAGCAGTACCGCTGCATGGGACGTAATGAACATGCAACCCGTGCATCTCAGTAACATGTCTGGGATTTAGAAACATCTTAGACACTCATGTCTTTTATGTTCCCCTGAAGTATATATGAGCGTTGATTTTTGTTTATTACATTCTTGTTTAACTTTTGATTCTGAATAGTTAGCGTAATGTAATGGTTTAATTTTTATATGGAAATCTTTGAATTTGATACGGGAACTATTTTGTTAATGAAGCAAATCCTTATGTCACCAAAAAATTTAACAATTGAAGATCATTTAAATATTGTGAAATGGAATGCATAAAATTTTTTTAAACTCGATGAAACTATCTAGATGTTTTATACATCGCTCGAAAATGTTGCGAATTACTTCCATGTTTTCAAGAAATCTATCAATCCGTGTTCACCATTCCGGAATCACTGATTGAATTCCCTGCCTTTATTTGGCATTCTTATTTATTGTAGTTTGCAATAGGAGCATCTGTTCGGTATCGTAGTTGATGTTATCATCATATTATTGATCACGTACTCTTAATGTTTCAGTCGGTGTTTCCTATAACATTCCTGTTTCTACTTATGGGAATGAACATAAGATTATATCTGTGTTGTTGCTTACCTATTTGACATATCACACAATTTTTTCGTGCAAGTATTATTGTTTATCGTACGAATATTGCTCTTGCCAACATTACAGATCTATGTAGAAGTAATACGGAATGTAAATTGCATTGCTTATACCTAAGAAATAACTCATTATGTGACGTGACGATAATTCACATACGTTGAAGATGTTACTGATATTAATGCCTAGGTATTATTTTATTTCAACCGCTAGTGCTCCTGACACGCATAGGACACACCACTAATCAGTTTCTCAAGTATTGAGCCCATATCCTCGTTAAATTGTGAGGTGCAAATTTGCACTTGCGGTTCCGAGTGAACTTCATTACCGGAAGCCAACGCCGCTCCTGCGCTCGTCCCGCTGCCTCTGATCTTCGTCTCGCTCTGTCTTGCTTGACCTCGCGCCGTGCAGCATCTCCGACCGACGCTTCTCAGTACATATGTTCAAGTCACTTCTCGCCTTTATTTTGCCCATAACGCCGGACTTCTGCTGGACAGTCACGAATTTCAAAACTCCCCGAAACGTTCACCTATGTTCGTGGGTGAAAAATTTTACATTAGTTAGCTATCGTATAACTTAGCAAATATTCACTGAAAGTCCTCGGTTTTTGTAGTACGAATTTTTGTTGAAGTTGACATGCGTGACGGGAATAATTTCTTAGCGTTTTATTAGTGTCACGACTTTATAGAGACTTACATTTTGGAAAAACGTATGCTTTGAATGTGGATGTGATTGGCAATTGTGGAATTAATTTCGAAACTGTGTTGGACAGCTGTGCGAATGTTACTGTAAGCAACTTAAATCTGAGGTATTATTCTCTGTACATTTGATGAACTAAATAAATGTGCGAAGTTGTATTGTCTTTCGTAAAGCTTAGGATTTAAGAGCTAAACACCGCATTGTCATAACAGATCTGTTGGCGCGACCTTCGTTGCGCGTAGATGTTGAACAGTTCATGCGCTCCATTCTTGTCTACTGGATCTTGACAATTGACGTAGTGTCCTTACTGTGTTCAGTTCTACACTGTCCTGCCACTGGCAAGACTTTGCGAGTAAACTCGCTTCAATAATCTCACACATGTGAAAGACGTTATGTACGAGAACTTTCTCTTCTGAGCGATGTTGACGCTCTCCTTGCGACGTCTCACTGGTGCCTTTCTTGGTATCATTAGTTCCAAAATTTCATGTAATATTTGTGAACTTCACTTGCAGTTAATGCTATGAAATATCTTCTAACATATTGTTTTAACTGATGAAATGATTCTAACTTTCGAAGGCCCGCTGTTGTGATGGTAATGATTGATTTCTCTCATACTGGTAAAAATCTATTTTTTCTATAAATTGTGTCCCGCGTTTAGTCACTCTAGAGTATAAGGGTGTCATTATGAGCAGTACTGTTGCATGGCGCGTACTCGACTCGCCTTTTGCATCTCATTCGAATGAAATGAAGTAGAAGCTAAGAAAGTATTTGTATAATGAACTCTGGAAACAGAATGTCTACAACAATAACAGAATTGCCTGCGCTAGGATTGGTGATACTTGAATGTTTTCGATTGCGTCCGGCCGACTGTGCACCGGCGTTTGAACGACTGCATCGCAACACATGAGCGTCATTCAGATCATACATAGAAAACATGTTGTCTAATTTGATTACCTGTTTCTTATGGGCGTATAAATAAGGCTGCTTGTTATTCTGTTGCATGTGATCATAATGCGAATTCTTTCCTAAGGAATATATTTCATTTGTCTGCCGTTGGCCACGTAGAAAATTTATATTTTAAATTTCAAGTTTTCATAACTCTTTAACGAAGCATTTTCAACCGCACGATAATTGAGTGAAAAGTGTTTACTTCAACAGTCCCAACCTACAGCATGTTGAAGTTTGTCCGCCAAAGTGCCGGTCACCCTGTATAGAAAAAACATTGTAATTTTACCCACTGAACGAAAGTTCCAAATATATATAGATATGGATTATCCAGGCAGGTGACCCGCAACTTTGGTACACAGGTTACGGCAACTCAATTGATCGCTCCGCATAACAATTGTTAATACCTGCAATTACAACTGTTTTCCTTGTGCTGACTTGGGGAGGAGTGAGATTCTTCTTGATTTATATTCATTTTCCTTCTTTCGAACTTTCAGAGACATGTCAACTTTTCTGAGCCCTGACATGCTTGGAGTGTTAATAGAAAAACTATACGGGAAAACGGAAAACGTGTGTATATTTTGTTCACAAAATCATGCAGTTACCCCAAAAAGAAAAATTATCGAGGTCCTTAGTTTTTTTGGAACGGTCTCCCAACTAACATTGCAAAGGCATTGTTTACAAACTCTTTTATTTTTTAAATTTTGGGCGTTGCAAGACGTTGATGAATATTGATGCATACTAAACATGAAGGAACGGTATTAGGGGTTGTGTTAACGCCTAGACCTGCGATGCCGTAAGCAAGCTAAATTATTTAAACTCGTGAAGATCAAAATGCGCGCGCTTACTTAACATGTCAAATATTCAATGCTCTATTGAGAACATTTCATACAAAGCTGCCTATGCTTGGGTTTTAACCCTAGATCTTGGGTTTTAGCGACATGCCTTGGGTTCTTGGGCTTTGTTTTGGAGTATGTTGATAATCTTGGGTTTTGGCCACATACTTTTATCATGGTATACAAAAATTTCTCAAAGTCAAATTTTCACGTACAAATACCTTTATTTTATCATGTTTAAAGGTTTCGTTATAAGTTTGAAATGCGTTGCAGACCTGTCACAGCCTGCAGGAGCGCGCACTACCACTGCCTGCTTGTCTTAATTAGCGCATGAACTCGTAGTATACTCATGACCCGTCACAATTCACAATTTGCTGAGCGCGCGCCACTGGATCAAAAAACTGATTAGAGTGTGTGTGGCTTGTGCCGGTCGCGTTAATTGCATTTGCTTTGTGATTTTGATCGGTGGTTCGATACGAAAATCTGTGCGCATTTTTCGAATGTACTCAAATTTTAAGGTGATTGTCTTTCTATGAACTCTGTTCATTTAAATTGAAAAAGTGGGTTAAGAAATTATGCCAGTAAAGAAGAGAAAATTATATGCTCAGTGCTTCAAGGAAGAATGGGACAGTGAAACGGAATTTAAAGAGTGGCTTGAGCAGGACAGCAACGATAAAGACTCCAGTTACAGCAAGGCATGGAAAGGGACACTAAAAAATGGAAATAAGTCTAGGTTGTCGAAGCATGAAGATTTTCTAGACTTAAAAAAATTTGCAGTTGCTAAAGGAAGCACAAGCATTACTCAAAATCTGGAAATGGAGACAACAACTGAAAGCCAACAAATAGCAAGGAGTGAGCTAAGGTGTGCAGCCTATTTTGTGGCACATAATCTACTCTTTGCCAACATTGAGGTCTGTGAGCTTCATTTCCTGATAGTAAAATAGCCGAAAATCTGTCGATGAAGCAAACGAAACTTACCTAATTCTAGATGATGCAGCTTTTGATGAATCTCGCGAACTTAACGTGCGTATATATATTTTTTATACTATACAGGATGTTTTTTGTTCAGAAAATTTTTATTATTGGGAGAAAAACTCAAAATAAATCGATTTAAATGAATGGTAATTTGCCCAAAACTCCTTAGTTTTCGAGTTATAAGGACTTCAAGAAACTTTAAAACTCACAGTAGGATACTACGTACGTGGGCGATAATGTTAGCTATAGTATCGATGGTTCCGACCCCACTAAAGCCGTTTTTTGTTTTTTTACAACAAAACCTGCAAGCATTTTACAGTAGAGAAAAATGTCTGTAATTTGAATGTTCGTTAGGAAATTAACACCAAGCCATCAATGATAAACTTCAGTAGTTATTTCATTAAATAAATGAAAGCCTCAGTTTTACAATTTCCAGGGAACTTTTCGTCAGAGGTTTTGTAGGATAATAACAACAAACCATAAATTAATGCTCAACTTTTATTTAACAAACTATAGTCGTATAACAGAAGACGGTGAAATTTAAATGATATCCATTACCCAGTCTACCTTTTTCACCGGAGCATGCATGTTTTTCGCCGCCCAAGCAATTTAATTACTTGGGCGACGAAAAACATGCAAGCAGGCGGAGAAAAAGTTAAACTGGGTAACCTGGAAGCACCCAATTTGTATTTTTCAATAACGTACAAACATTATTCAATGCTTAATAGCTTGAAACTGCAGACATTTTTTTCTAACCGTAAAATGCATGCAGTTTTTATGGAAAAAATATTAAAAACCTGCTTTAGTCGGTGTGCTGCCTTCGCAGCAATTTCGGAAATTTATATTTTCAAACAGCGATAGAAAATTTATTCCTCCGAACATTGAGAGAACCATTCCGCAAGTCCTCTCGTTTTCCGGAAATGCCCACTTCCGGACGTTAAG
>JACJUY010004017.1:36253-55452 GCA_014220935.1 Platorchestia sp. MABIK | reverse complement strand
CTCACAGTCACAGATACGGGGAACATGTTCCATTAGAAACCAGAGCTCTCACAGTCACAGATACGGGGAACATGTCCCATTAGAAATCAATGGTCTCACAGTGAGAGCAGCCCTCAAAATTCATGAGCGAGTTGATAACTCAACTCCAGTACACCGTAACTGCCAAATTCAGAGAGGCAGCTAAGCTGTTACGGCTGTCCGCACCATGAGGCTAATGATCGTCCTCTGTAGCTAGTGAAGAAGCGGCGACGGCTTTTGACCCCTCAGGGGCATACAACTATTGTATCTATGGGAATTAGCGCTCACAGGGGGCAAACGTGAGGTCCTGAGCTGAGAGTTAGGTTGTTCTCCATTATGTTGAAATAAAATAAAACTATCTTTCTTCGGTTCACTGCTGCTCTGTTTTCAGCGCCTAGTACTTTCTTCTTGAACTTTTATCTCATATCATTAACTTCTTTCTCAGCTTACTGTTTCTATGCACAAGGTACATAGATTCCGCATTCCTTTAACTCCGTACTAAATGGTGCCTTCCTCCTGCCTCTCTTTATAATGTCTTACTTGCTATTATAAAGGCTTAAACTAACTTCTAATCCAACATCTAATCAAGGCTTTTGAAGTTTGATCCAATTATGTTTCTTAAACTGGGCGCTAAACTTCAACTGGACACACATGCAAGGATGTTCTAAATGATATGCTGGATATGGAGTGCTATTTATGGTGATGAGGCCTGAAGAAACAGGGCGCGTTGCAGTTGTAATATAATTCACATAGTCTCTAAATGCATCGAGTTTTATCTTGATTTTAATGCTAAAATAATGAGTCTTAGTCTCCAGGATGATGGACTATTTTTATCTCAATTTCTATGTTGAAACAGTGACTCCTAGTCTCCAAAATGAGTGTCTATTTTTATCTCAATTTCTATTTTGAAATAGTGACTCCTAGTCTCCTGGATGAGGGTCTATTTTTATCTCAATTTCTATGTTGAAATAGTGACTCCTAGTCTCCAGGATGATGGTCTATTTTTATCCCAATTTCTATGTTGAAACAGTGACTCCTAGTTTCCTGGATGAGGGTCTATTTTTATCTCAATTTCTATGTTGAAACAGTTACTCCTAGTCTCCAAAATGAGTGTCTATTTTTATCTCAATTTCTATTTTGAAATAGTGACTCCTAGTCTCCTGAATGAGGGTCTATTTTTATCTCAATTTCTACGTTGAAATAATAACTCCTAGTCTCCAAAATGAGTGTCTATTTTTATCTCAATTTCTATTTTGAAATAGTGACTCCTAGTCTCCTGGATGAGGGTCTATCTTTATCTCAATTTCTATGTTGAAATAGTGACTCCTAGTCTCCAAAATGAGTGTCTATTTTTATCTCAATTTCTATGTTGAAATAGTGACTCCTAGTCTCCAGGATGATGGTCTATTTTTATCTCAATTTCTATGTTGAAACAGTGACTCCTAGTCTTCAAAATGAGTGTCTATTTTTATCTCAACTTCTATGTTGAAATAGTGACTCCTAGTCTCCTGGATGAGGGTCTATTTTTATCTCAATTTCTATGTTGAAAAAGTGACTCCTAGTCTCCAAAATGAGTGTCTATTTTTATCTCAATTTCTATTTTGAAATAGAGACTCCTGGTCTCCAGGATGATGGTCTATTTTTATCTCAATTTCTATGTTGAAACAGTGACTCCTAGTCACCAAGAGGAATGTATATTTTTCATCATGATTTAAACGTTGATGCAGTAAATTCTGGTCTCAAGGATGACAGAATAGTTCTAATCTCAGTTCCTACGTTGGCATAGTGACTCTTAATCCCAAAAATGGTCTACTTTCACGGTGTCAATGTAGGGTGATTTGACCCATCTCACCACGACTGCGGTGTCTTGCATCTCCGCCTCACCGTTGCAAAAGTTTACCAGAATGCTTCGCTATTGAGGTGTTATGCCTCGCAGCTCCTCCATTGAGGCGCGATGCTCCCAGCCTCACGAGTGAGGCATTACGCCTCTCAGCCTCACAACAAAAGAGCCGTTAGTGCTCACTCAGAGGTCTCCAAAGATTCACAAAGGATGTCTAGGGCAGCGGCTCAAGCCCCGCAAAATTACGGACGATTTTCGTAGACCGTACGGCCTTATTATGGTCGTCTAGGCGTGGTACGGGCAAGCCCTGCGCGAACTTTATTAGCTCCCGTATTGAAAAACGCCCCCAAATTCGCTTCTTTTCAAAGCTTTAAGCTCGAGGACGCGAAAGAAAGCCGTTCGCTGTCAAAAAATTTGGGAATGGGCTGCTACAGTTCTGGTTCCAGGCGCTGAATTTTTGCTTCGATTTTCTAGTTTATGTGAACGTAGCACTGCAAATATTTTTGGAATAGCTTTGCTCAGATTGAATATTTTTGCTGCGACTTTCGTTTTGTATTTTGTGTGAACATAGCACTGCAAATATTTTTGAATTGGTTTTGCTCAGATTGTACATTTTGGCTTCGACTTCCGTTTTGTAGTTTGAAATGAACGGAATACTGCAAATATTTTTGCATTTGTTTTACTCATGATGGAAGTTAGTCAAACTGCAATCGATTAAGACGAGAACATTTCATACGTAAGTGATGCAGAGGGACGTGTATTTTCAGAAGCAGAGGCAAAGTGTATTTTCATAGGCAGAGGCAAAGTGTATTTTCAGAGGCAGTGGCAAAGTGTGTTTTATGAGGCAGAGGTTATTGTTTTTCAGAGGCAGAGGCAAAGTGTATTTTAAGAGGTAGAGGCAAATTGATTTTTCAGAGGCAGAAACAAAGTGTATTTTTGAGATTTTGGTTTCGTCTTAATTGTGTGTTCAATAGAAAGGTAGAAAATATAACAAAAAATCAATGAAATGCAAGCTGGAATCGTACCTAAATTGAATTTCACAAAATGCAATTATAAATTTCGTAGAAAAAGAAAAGCATGAAAAAACTAAAAAACATGAAAAAGTGAAATGATATTTTCCGTGGAAAAGCATCTGAAAACTTACTTCCAGTTAAGCTCCGAATTTCGAATCTGTGAGGTATTACTCCACAATAATTTTTGAGACTCTTAGAACGCATCCAATTTTACGACAATAGTCCCGGCATAATCGAATTACAATACTCAAAACTTGTTTTAATGTTACGTTCGCATTGTTTTCCTTTTTACTCATTAGTTTTCGCCTCTCATCTGTCCAGTATAAGATTTGATTAGATTTAAGTTTAAGCCTCCCTAACCGCAACAAAGGTGTTCCAAAGCTAGGAAGGAAAAAGGCTTTATTTGGTGTGAAGAAAAGGGAACACGAAATCTATACACGCGAGGCAGAGAAAAAGTGAGTTGAGAAAGAAGCTTATGACACAAGATTAAAGTTGAAGAAGAAAATAGTAGGAGCTGGAAAAAAGACAGCAGTGAACTGAAAAAAGATCGTCATAACGAAAACGTTTTCCTTCAACAAAAAGAAGGGCTGCCTAACTATCGGCTCGAGACCTCACATTATTTCCCTGGGAGTGCCAATTCTCTGAGTGGTGTAAAAAGCTGTAAAATTACGAGCCTAATTTTATCCCATGTACATCTCAAATCCAGACCCTAATTATCTCATTGTTCTCTCACGCCAACAACATCTTTTACTCCTCACTTGAAAAAAACCATGTGCTTCCCCGAGTTTTCAAATCGCAACTTCCCCTTCCTCCTCTTCCTCCCCTTCCTCCCCTTTCTCCCCTTCCTCCTCTTCTTCCCCTTCCTCCCCGCTCCAAATTCTCCCTTACACCCCTTCCTCCACTTCCTCCCCGCTCCAAATCCCCCTTCCACCTCTTCTTCCTCTTCCTCCCCGCTCCAAATCCCCCCTTCCACCTCTTCCTCCCCTTTCTCCACGCTCCAAATCCCCCCTTCCTCCCCTTCCTTCCCGCTCCAAATCCCTCCTTCCACCGCACTTGAGGAACATCCTCGGCCTTAGGCAGAATGGGGCGCCAGATCTACGCGCTATCCACGAGAGGCGGCCCAGCATAGGAATGGCTTCCATGCTCTAACTTCTTACGAGTTTTCCGGGTAAATAGAGAAGAAGATGTCAGAATGGCCTACTGAATAAAGCTCGCGCTTGCACAAGTCATCACCAGCCGAGGATTGGGCGTGTGTGGGGATGTGTGCGTGTGTGGGTGTGTATTTGCTCCATGCTCAGCATTCTGTCTTTTGACGGGTGTGTAGGAGTGCGTGTGTGTGTGTGTGGTTGTGTGGGTGGGAGTGTGTAGGGTTGTGTGTGTGGTTGGGAGCGTGTATATGTTTGTCAGTGTGTGGGGTTGTGTGTATGGGTGTGTATCATCTTCCTGCACATCATTCTATCGTGTGACGAGTGTGTAACAGTACGTGCGTGTGTGTGTATGAGTGTGTGTGTCGGTGTGTGCGAAGGTGGTGCGTGTGTGTGTGTATGAGTGTGTGTGTGTGTGGGCGAGATGGAGCTCTACAATTTGAGCAGCAGATCTGTTTTACAGACGATGAGAGAGCTCAGCTGCTGCTCAAGAAGGGTTATTGCTTTGCCTTTGTAGTGCATTTGACGCTACACGTTGTCGGCTCTATGATATCTGTATTACCAGCAGAAATGGATGTTGACGTCTCAAGTGGAATTACTACTGTGTAACAGACTTAGTTTCCTAAATTAGTTACTGAATTAGTTACATGTTGAAGTAAATGTTCACATCGGAAGTGAGGTTACTGCTGTGAAATAGGTTTAGTTTCCTAATGTAGTTGTTTTTCAAAACTCGTGTTCAGCCATTTCTGTGTTGCTTGTTAAGAAACGTAATTTTTTTCCATCTGAGGTGGGTTAATCCTGTTTAACAGTCTTAGTTTCCTAAAGGGGTTGCTGTTTAACACGTTCACTACATGTTGATGCATATATGTATTAACAGGTGCATTACTGAAATACGTGTTGGTACATATGTGTTCCGCTGCTCAATTTTTCAAAAGTTTTAAAAATCAATGTTACACCTTCGTGTTTTATTAAACTAATGTAATTATCTTCACGCTACAGTCACCTACTTCCGTGACTGTAGCGCGAGCCAAATTGATGCAGGGATGGACAATTATTGCAACCGTCGTGGAGGAAAGACTGTAAAAATGGCTATCGTAGTGAACGTGTTAAGACTATCCGCTCAGTAATTACTGTATTACTTGTGAAAGTAAATGTTTATTTCTGAAGTGAAGTTACTATTGTGAAAATAGTTTAGTTTCGCAAAATAGTTGCCGCTTAAAGCTCTCCACTTAGCAATTATTGCATTACTTGTTAACGTGAATGTGCAAATATGAGGTGGAATTACTAAAAGATTGGACCAAAAAGTAAGTTAAATTTACGGAGTATTTTCCGTAGACTTTCTTCCTACAGCATAGGTCAACTGCGAAATGCATTTTCACGTAGTTATTGATAAATTTACAGCATTATCAACAAATTTTCGTTGTGTGAAGATCCTTCAGAGAAAGTTAGGCCATGCACATCCATGGAGGCTATTTTTCTTGGCAAGTTATTTCGTTTTTGCTGTTGTGTTTATTTCCAATGTGCGTTAGTATATTACTTTTAGCTGCCTGCAAGTTATCATAATAGCACACAACACCGTAAAATCTTATATTAGTCATGTTATAGAAAATTTTTGAAGTTAGATCATTGCTGCATTCATCATTGCTGCATTCATGAGTGATAATGGTGTACATTATATACTTACCTGTCGAAATATAAAACAATTATTTAAAAATTTGTTCCACTATCTTCTTATGAACGACTCGTATAATATCTTTGGACTCAGTATAGTAGCAGTGGAAGTCATTCAGTATAGTAGCAGTGGAAGTCATGCAGTGTAGTAGCAGTAGAAGTTAGCCAGGGAAAACAGTTAAAATTTTACGCAGTGTAGTGGTAGAAGTCTGATGCAGCGTAGCAACAGCAGAAGTCTGACGCAGTGTAACAGCAGTAAAAATTTTACGCAATGTAGTAGTTGAAGCCTGCAGCAGCAGTATAAGTCAAGAAATCGATTCCCGGACAATATGTAATAACTACATGAAGCCATTCCGTGTCAGGTTTTTTCCTTCCACTCTCTCCGGACGACCAATTCAGCACTTTTGCTGGGGAAGATTTGACTTCAGTCGCTATTTTTTACGTAGTTGAGGGTATAGTGAAAGCAATTCTCGCTCCTCCACTTTGGGGATTATTACTGTGGAGTGAGTAGGCTGACGGGGATTATAACTACGTTGTGAGTTGCCAGTGTGAAATTATTACAATGGTGTGAGTCGACAGTTGAATAGTATTACTATGGTATGAGTGATTGTGATTGTTGTGGTGTGAGTGGCTCATAAAGGGTTATTAACTTGGCCTGAGGGCCACTTAAAGAAATTAGAATTGTGGCCTAAAGAATTAGCAGGAGCTTTAAAATCACAGGATGAGAGGCTAGTTATGACGATTGGAATAATACAGAGGCTAGTGAGGAGAATCGTTACTGTGATATGAGTGGATCATATAAGTGATTATTACTGGGTAAAGATTTGACTGTTTGTAATATTTTTACTTTGAGTTGTGTCATTACAATGACGTTAAGTAGGAGTTTGGAGAACCGGTATCTTGATGTGAGAAGCTATTTTGGTAGAATTAGTTGAGTTTTTTTGAGTAACGACTTTAAAATGATCGTACTACTTGTGTTGCTCACCATTTCGATGTAACAACTGAATTGTGACGGCTGTTGAAGAGAACTCGTAGCTGAGTTGACATTACTCCCGACCAATGTGATGCAAACATGGGTATTTCTGTTGTTCTTTGTTGTCCTCTGTTGTCCTAAGAGAATGTTCTCTATTGTCGTAAGCAATTTTAAATTATTAACACCCAAAAGGGCGCTGATAGTTTTTTAAAATATCGGAGGCCAAGAATTTTCAGTTTTTCAAGACAATTCAATGGGAAAATAAGACGTATGTCGAGCTTTGGTAATGGAAAAAATAATGGTGTAAAGAGATATGATGTAAGTGTAAGAGGTATAATGAGCATATTTGGATATGATGATCAAATTAGGGAAATTGATAAATATTTACAGGGTGATAGTAAGACTAAAGTGGTTTAACGAGAGTATAAGCAAGCAAAATTTCTCAAGACGTCTTCAAAACTGAAACTTAAAGCAAAATGTAAAAGAGAAAAAGAAAGTGCAAGGGGATGTATTGAGCATAAGAGAGTGTGATGAACATATGAAGTAGAATTACGAAAACTTAAGGGGTGGGAGTAAGACTTAAGTGGTATCATGAAAACATAAACAAGCACAATTTCTCAGAAATTCTCCAAGACTAATTCCTCAAGAGGCACAAGAACCACTTTCTAAAAGCAGTTCAATTGAAAACTCGAAGTTAAACATCCATGAATCCCATTCCAAGTGGAACAAAGAGGAAGCAAAAATAGGCCCTGGTGTTTGGCCGCAGTTCCATCTTCTGTTTTTTTGCTGAGCGTTTTGTTTGTTTTACTTTTTGGCTGGAGCGCGACAAAGTTTTTGCCTCAAGAATGACTGTCACCAAACATCGTTGCATCGCCAAGCCCCGTCCAAATTTGCATGAGCCCAAAATTTGGACCTCGGCGCCACTTGGAGCAGGGAAGGTGAGAGGCTTGATCTGTGTGTGGACATCTCTTCATTGGTGCTCAGATTGATGAAAAATGTGCTTTTTTTAGAGTGATGCAATATATGCTATATTTCAAAGTAGGGCAAAATATGTGATTTCTCACAAAATATACGATTTTTCAGAGCATCGCAAAATATGTGATTTCTCAGAGTAATGCAGAATATGCGATTTTTTAGAATGATGCAAAATATGCGATTTTTCAGAGTAATGCAAAATATGCGATATTTTGTTCTAAAACCTTGTCTTTTTATTAGATTTTAATTTGCCTGATGTGTGTGTCTCTTCATTAGTGCTCAGAGTAATGTAAAATAGGTGTGATATGCGATTTTTCAGAGTAATGGAAAATTTGTCATTTTTTCCAAAATCTCCTTTTTTATTTATTTAAATATTTTAATTTGCCTAGTATGCATGTCATTTCATTCAGGGCACAGTGTAATGCATAATACGAGATTTTTTCAAGCCTTCGCTTTTTAATAAATGTTAATTTGCCTAGTATGCGTGCCATTTCATTCAGTGCACAGAGTAATGTCATATATGCGTTTTTTTCTGAAACGTTATTTTTTTATAGGTTTTCATTTGTCTGATGTACGTGCCATTTCACCCAGTCCACAAAGTAATGCAAAACGTGTGTTACAAAAAATCCTTTGTAGAATTTGATATTTTATTGCCTTTCAAAATTTCACTTTTCTTGCTCATTATTCTGGCTCCAAGTAAAGGAAAGAGAATGAAAATGCTTTTCCTCTAGAATTTGAACGTGCTTTTCCTCTAGAACATGAAAATCCTATTCTCCATTCTATGAACATGCTTATATGAACATGCCTTTCCTCTGGAATGTACTTTCCAACATCTAGGCAAAATCTCCTTGCTACACATTTTTCTCCACAACGAAGGAAAGACAGAATAACTGAACCAGCACACATGCGGCTAAATACTTGTTCATTTGTCAACAAACTTAGAATGTGAATAAAACTAGTGAAGAGCTGAATAAAATTTGTTACTATGGGTAAGCAGAATTGATTCACCAGGAAACGATTTTTTGGACATGAGATAATCAAATAAAATTGAAAATAAAAAGAGTAATGAAATGAAAGGATGAGGAAAATAAAATGTGTGAACAATGAAATTCTTGTGGATTTTAAATGATGCGCATAAAAGCTCTGTACTAACTGTGAAGAGATCCGCACAAAAAATGATACGTACCTGATATTGATAAAAAATAATGATAAAAATGATAAAGGAAGTGATAAAAATGATAATGATATTGATAATGATAATGATAAAAAATGATAATGATATAATGATAATGACTAAAAATGATAATGATATAATGATAATGATAATGATAAAAAATGGTAATGATAAAAAATGATAAAAAAATGATGTGAAATACCAGGCTTAAAAGCTCCGTACGAGATGGGAAGAGAAACACAAAGCGCGTCTAAAAACCTTCTGTCGCGTGCGATTTGTCTTAATTAAAATTTGTACAACACTGGCATACATATTTTTAATCAATTATACACAAATTTGATCATAAATTACAGAAACTAATGAATTGTGTTGCATGTAGATTTATTTATTAATTATTCACAAACTTGATCATACTCGGCTGTAATAAATAAATTGTACGTTAAAGTCGACGAATGGTGTATTATATGACTGCTCTCTCATATAAGAGAGCACATTATTTATCCCTACAAATCATTCGCCTGCTTATGCTTACAAATGGTAGGAAAAATTGAAGGCTGGAACTTCTTTATCTGAGTTTGGAAACCACTTAAAAAATTTCATAAAGGTTTTCGAACCGAAATTTGATGAACATTTGACTGATATGCTCGTCATTGCTAAGCTAACGTATAAAAACAATGATTTGAAATTTGTTACTTCTGAATTTAAAATTTTTGTTGAAAATTATAACTTAAAGATACCAAAATCTTCATTTGAACGAAATTATTTACAGCTTCACCTCGTCTTGAACTCAGATTTATGACAAAATCGAGACTCGGTGTTGATTGAGGAGTAAGTTAAATCTACGGAGTATTCTCCGTAGACTTTCTCTGAAAATGACAATCTTCATTCAGAGACATACGTGCGAACAAATAAATGTCTGTTCAAAGAGTTAGTTGACAAATCCGGTGAAATTTCAGGTATCATTTTACTCGAAATAAAATTTGCTTTTGATTTAAAACGGATTTCAAAACACCAAATCTGATAACGGCTGACTATGACTTTCAATCATCATCTTATGACTGTCAATCAATTCGTAGAAGTGTAATGCCATAAGAAATGGTTAATGTCATGCTCAAGTTTAGCATGGCAGCACACTTGCAAAAAGAGGGCAGGAAATGTGCTCTGAAGAATAAAGAGACTTCCACTCTAGATATCTTAAAAATACTATTCTACCGCTGTTTCAAAAATACCTATTTTCCTTATTTATTTAGTAATGATAGTTTTGGTAACCCATTAAATGTGGGAGTTGGTAACTAACATTTAGTTATTAAACATACGGCTAAAAATTTACCAAATTGCTGTTAATATTTGGGGAATTGTTTCCCATTGTAATCGGAATGGTAACAATTATTTTCGAATAATTCAGACTTTCGAGGTCAAAGCTAAAAACATGTAGATAGTGATTGTGACCATTAAATCCCATTCTCTAAAGCTCAAATTTGATCTGAGGAGAAAAACTAATATCATGGCCAGAATCTCTTATTGAAAATTTAATGAGAAAATGTACATCTGTTTTGTAGTATCTCCCACTTAAGTTGAACAGAAACATTTGTCTCTGCCCAATATCGCATATTCACATTGGTGAGAATATGATAATTCATGTTCTTACCCTTTTTTCCATTCATGTTGAGAAGCATTTACCTCCTTGCAGCGTTGCATATTTATTTTAATTAGAAGTGTTCATATTGTAGCATTCTCTTACATTTGAGTTACTAAAAAAGGTTCAAATCCTTAGAGTGCCTTTAATTTTAGTACGTTAATGGGAAGCACCTAAATTCTTTCTATAACTCATGATTTAGCTTATGAGAAGCGTTTATATCCTTGTAGTATCTCACATTTAAGTTCATGAGAAGCGTTTACATCCTTGTAGTATCTCACATTTAAGTCCATGAGAAGCGTTTATATCCTTGTAGTATCTCACATTTAAGTTTATGAGAAGCGTTAATTTCCTTCTTGTATCTTTTATTTAAGTGGATAAAGTGGATAACTTACAGTGCCCCACATTTTGACGGCTTTTCGTCTATTGAAATCAAAAGAAGTCAACACTGACATTGACTAACTTAATGTCAATGTTGACGTCCATTGAAATCATAAGAGGTCAACATTGACATTGCATTAGAGAGTGTTGACGAGCTGTGGAGCTGCCGGCAGGTAGTGCGGGATTATCATCTATTCAACTCTCCTCTCAATTTAGGAGACATAATTATCATGCCAAGTTGAAAAAATATGAAATCTGGGTTCCCAAGTTAGACTTTTCCTCGCTCAATGTCCTAAATTTTGTATTTACATAAAGAAAATTTTAATACGGAGTTTTGGCTAGAAAGATAAACAATGTGAAGTTTCTGATTAAAATTTAAGTGTTATACATACCAATAAATGTATTCATGTTCGTCATAAGCTTTCTGTTGCATAATAAACGCTGTTAAAGTCCGAAGTAGGAATGCAGCTCACTCCTCGGATATTTCTCGTGTAATATTGGGGCTTCTTTTTTGCGAAACATTGATAGTTTAAATTCAAATTCTGAAGCATAAACAAGAAATTCGATTCATTCTTTCCCCTACGCAACGCTTTTAATGTTAGGTTCACCCATTTAGAAGGTATGTTCACCCATTTTGTCAGTAGGGTCATCGGTTTTGTAGATAGGTTCACCCATTTTCAAGGTAGGTTCCCCTATTTTGAGGGTAGGCTCACTCTTAGGATGGAGGAACAGGTTCCCCCATCACAGGAGGATAGTTACCTCCCGTTCGCCTTCGGATTTTTCTCTACAAAATGAAGCAACGGTCTGTATTCTCAAAATTACACGAACACCCATTCAGTAAACTGCATGGATGAAGAGGTTTAATGTTATATCAGTATTCTCAAAATTACACGAGCACCCATTCAGGAAACTGCATGGATGGAGATGTTTAATGTTATATCAGTATTCTCAAAATTACACGAACACCCATTCAGGAAACTACATGGATGGAGAGGTTTAACGTTATCTCTTAATGTTTTCTTTTCTTATTGATTAAATGCAATTCCCGAATACTTTTTAATTCGTTCCAACAATCGGGGTTACTCCAACAATCAACAGCGCATCTGAAAGTTTGCCGCTTTTACTTCGATGAGAAAGAAGAAAAGTTCTTTTGCGAACTCTTGCTGGTGCGGTTCTTCAAACATGACAAACTTCAGCAAAACATAAATTCCCCTCTCCCATAATTTGTACAAGAAAGATTTCACGTTGATATAGATTCTAGGTTTTGCAGAAAGTGGTAAATATTTTGGAGAGAACAACTTTAAACCTCACACATGCACACATTTTTGTCAATGAAAAATAATGATTTGTGCTGAACACAGTATGACTTGTGTTGAACATAGCCAGAAAATTATCTTTACAGACAAAAAGCAACGAATTCGAACATGTGAAACATTTAATTTACCTAACAAAAGCCGGTCAACTTACCTATTCTGATGACAGCAGGCAGAGCGGCAGAGAAGTTCGCCAGCAGCATGAGAAGTGTCACAAGCGCAAGTCGACGGCCGCATATCGTAGAAGATTTGACTCGTGAACACTCCTTTACGGCTGGGCTGCGTGTGGGTGACGGCTGTACGGATGGGTTGTGTGTGGGCGATGGTTGTACGGCTGGGTTGTGTGTGGGTGACGGCTTTACGGCTGGGTTGTTGGTGGGCGATGGTTGTACAGCTGGGTTGTGTGTAGGTGACGGCTGTACGGCTGGGTTGTGTGTGGGTGACGGCTGTACGGCTGGGTTGTGTGAAGCTGACGGTTTTCGGGAAGGCAATCCTTCATTTTCGTTGCACATGAGGTTTCCTTTCAATGTGGTAAGGCTTCTTCGGATTTGTTGAGTGATCTTGATAGGTGATGAAGCTCGTTTTTCTTGCCGTAAAGTAGTTGATGGAAAATCAGTTTTAATGACTGATGAAGTGCATTCCCTTTGTTTCAGAGTGTTTAATGAGATGGTGCTATTTTCCTGTAATTGTATTTTCGGAACTGTGGTAATGCATTGAGTATCTTCAGCAGTATTTATTTTCTTCGCGGGCTTGCTTGCATTTAGACCAGCAAGATCGAGGGTCACGGGAGAGCTATTTTCGTTTTGAATCAAAGCCATTTTCAAGGAAAGATTCAAATGTATTTGACCTTTTAGTTTTGTCGCAAGATTCGCAGAATCTTTCACTGGCTCGCATTTCTTCGTTTCCAGAGCAGAATCAAAATACTTCTTCATTTTCAAAACAGGATCTTGAAACTCTCCGCAATGTTGAACTGCGGGCTGAAAACTAATTTTGAGATTATGAGCCTCTTGAGTATCATGTAGGTTAGCATTCATCACCCGGCTTCTACCTTGGAACACTCTTGAGTATTCTCCGCAGTCACCATTGTTAAACGTCGCTAACACTTCGAATCTGTATTGCGCCTCAGCAACACATTGCTTCGGGACACAGGCACGTATTGTCTCAAGATGCATCTGATGTGAGTCACAAATGCGGTTATTGTTACCTCCGAGATCCACGAAAGTGAGTTCATCATCCTGTGTAGCCTTCGCGCCACATCGCTTCACGACAGACGCACAAAATATCTCCTGATGCATCAGCTTTAAATCACAAACACGAATATTGTTACCTTCGAAATCAACGAAGTCATTGGCCAGTTTAACTAGAGAAAACTTGGATTTTTCATTCGAAGAGCACAGATTATTTTTCTGGAGACGGTGACCATCTCGGACAGGATTTCTTGCGTTAGTTTCCTCTTCCGAAGTAGGAGATGTAATTTTTGTGACGGCTTGTCTGTTTTCAACTTGGAGTAATTCGTTCTCCAAATACAAGACCTTCTTCTCGGGTGCCGAAATTTCTTTTTGAGGACTTGAGGACGGGTGTTTTTTTCCGAATAAAAAATTTTCTTCTTGCTCAGAGGATGAAATTTTCATAAACCTGATGATAGTAGGTTCACTTGTGAAGATTGTTTCGTGAAATGAACGATTTACGTAATGGGAGATACAATTTCCTTCCCAAAACATCCAACTTATTCCAAAAAAAGATAGTTCTTGTCGCATGATGCACTTTCGTTTGTGAAAAGAGCCCTTTTCTTCAGGTAAAACGTCTTTCTTTGCGCAGAAAGCAAATTTTTCTCGGCGTAAGACTTCCTTTTGATGCAGCGGGAAGGCAGTGTTGTCTGCAGGGAGATCTAGATGTGCAGACCTGTTTATCAAGACCATCTCGCAGCTGCTGCATGCTCCGTCTACGCTTCCAAACGCCGGCAGATGGACGCAGATGCACATTCCAAGAGTCATGTTTCTTGACGCCTGCCTATTTGTTGGCATATATTCTGGTGCTTTCTTGGTATGTGGGTCTCTGTTATTTGCTGATGAGTGTATATACATTCTCAGGGTCATGTTACTTGACGCCTGCCTATTTGTTGGCATGTATTCTACTTTCTTGGTATGTTGGTTTTCAATATTTACCAATGAGTCTGCTTTTCAATGTTCAATACAAACTAAGGTTTGAGAGCTTCCATCAGATGGATCGTTGGTGATACTCGCCACTCTTCGAAGCGTTCAAATTTGAAATTAGGAGATATATTGACCGCAAAACACCGCTCTATCAATACCTCATCCTTATCAATAATATCAGGTAGACATAGTAATCAGGAACGTATTTTAATGTGGCGTAACACTCAGTCGGCAGCAATGAAAAATCTTTTCCCGAGCTTCTCGAGAAAAGACTCGAAACTTTCGTTGCGCTTTGAATTTATTACCGCAGTTCGTAACTTACTTGTACTGTGAAGTTTGGGACGACGTTTTAGACTGACGAAACTTCTGCAGTGCTACAAAACTCTACGGAACTACCAGAAGAGTGCAGTTATCGTGAAGAACTAGGTGCTCTTCGATATCTGGATACCATCTACCATATCTACAGTCCAGGATACGAGGGCATCAACAAACCAACTGGAAATCAAGTGTACATCCAGGAAATGAGGTCACTCATAAATCAGCTTAAACTCGAATGTATCCTGTACGTGAGGTCACTAATAAACCAGCTGGAACTCAAATGTGTCAAGAAATTGAGGTCGCTAATAAACCATCAGGAACTCAAATGTACATCCAAGATATAAGGTCACCTACAAACCAGCTGGAACACATGGGTGTCCCCGAAATATAAAGTCACCAACAAACCGGCTGAAACTCAAGGGTACATCCGGAGTTTGAGGCCACTAAAAAAACAGAAGGAACTCAAAGGTGCTACCAGGATATAAATTTACTAACAAACAAGCTGGAACCCGAGTGTGTCCAGGATACGAGGGTTCTAACAAGCTAGCTGGAACTCAAAAAGGATCCAGGATATAAAGTCACTAACAAATCAGGTGGAACCCAAGGGCATTACCAGGATATAAATTCACTAACAAACATGCTGGAAACCGAATATATTCAGCACATGAGGCCACCAACAGACCAACTGGAACTCAAGGGCGCGTCCAGGATACGAGGCCACAAACAAACTAGCTTGCAACTTCCGGTGCCTTTCCGCGGCAACGTTCATGGTGCTCTGGCCAGTGGAGGCTTGCCATTAGGGCTTTCGTTCCTCTGCATCTCGGCAAATGTACGACTGTTATATCGCTCAGCATTTACTCGCTATTTCGAGTTGCGTTGTTCATATCATGTCGTTGCATTTATTTTCGAAGATTTTGGCTGCGATAGTTTTCGAGTTTTACTTGCTGTTATTGAAGTTGAATATTATTATTGATGTCTAATAAATTTTTCTCTCGATTTCACTAATGGGAAAATATAATTTACCTTCAGTGCTACGCTAAGTTTTCTTTGAACTGCTAGCTTGTTTCTGCAAAATTCAAACCCAAGAACATTACATTTGCTTGAGTGCTATTTATCTATAGACAAGTGAAAAAAATCACAGAATTGGTCCGGGATAGTGGTATTTGAAGCCACAACCATAACTTCTACCTCAGATAAATACCTTCTAATTCCCCTTTCAGTTCAACGAAACAACGATATCTCAGTTTAACACAACCGGAATCGCACGTAAAGTGTGCACACATGTAACCTCAAATCTTTACATTTTGGCCGTCCCGTCACGAGATCTGATGCCAATTTCTCAGTAATATGTCCTGTTTTCAACGTCAGTGAAAAGACTTCGTGAACAACTGATGCTCCACGAACCAGCTGATCTTCCACGAACCAGTTGATCTTCCACGAACCAGCTGATCTTCCACGAACCAGCTGATATTCCACGAACCAGTAGATCTTCCACGAACCAGCTGATCTTCAACGAACCAGCTGATCTTCCACGAACCAGTTGATCTTCCACGAACCAGCTGATCTTCCCCGAACCAGCTGATCCTCTATGTACCAGCTGTAGACAGGGTGAGAAGGTAGCGTGTTGTTCCAAACCACCTTTTCGCTCAACGCTTTACATTACGCTTCTCGCAAATGGAAATAGGATTTTGACAAAGTCACTCCTCGTAACAAACACCATCCTACGCATTTAATCGCAGTTCAAAGTTCATTAACTAAAGGTCACTTCGAGCAGGAATATGTATCTTATGAGTTCCGAACTCCCTTAAGCTTAGTAATTTTACCGCATAAAACTACTAACCAGCTAAAAAGTACTGGATTCTATGCAGAATCTTGCTCACGGCGTGCCGTTTTAGGGCTGGCAGACAGCGACGCTCCGGTGGTCCGTACCCGACGAACGCCAAGAGCCGACTGAGGGAAAGCTCAGTCGGGCTAGGCCTAAAAGCCCCTCACTCGCTTTATAGGCCTGCCCTCTCACGAACTGCGGAACGGCGACAACAACACTCACGCTCAGATCGAACGTCAATTTCAATACTTCGGAGAGAATTTTGCGCATCGTGACGGGAATGCATCTTTCTGTGAGTTTCTCTCTCGGCCGGTTCCAAAAGACTGCGCACGGCGTTTTTTTTATCATAACTGACGTGGGAACATATCCAACTGAAAAATGTTATCGACAGCTGATTTTGTTGACGTAACGTGAAATGTCGACGTCATCCTCCGCGCTAACTCCTCATAATTCTATAGAAAAGCACCATCTGCACCTGTTATGTACAACAAATATATTCTGTAACCATTATCTGCTGAAAAGTACCTTCTGTAGCTTGTACTTTCAGAAAAGTATATTTTGAAACTTTTACCACCAGAAAAGTACCTTCTGCAGCTATTACATACAAAAAGTACCTTCTGCAACTACTACTTCCAAAAGGGTACCATCTACAGCTAATAAATACAGTTAAGTAAATTCTGCCTCTATTGCCAGCAGAAAAATATTTTCTGTAGCCATCACACGTAGAAAAGTACCTTCTGCAACCATCACCTGCAGATAAATACCTTCTGTAGCCATCACATACAGAAAAGTACCTTCTGTAGCCATCACATACAGAAAAGTACCTTCTGCAGCTGTCACATACAGAAAAGTACCTTCTGCAGCAATTGCCAAAATAAAAAGCACCATTTGCAAATGATACCCACAAGAAAATACGATATGTATTCAAGATTATGATGAACTGAAAAAGAAGGAAATCTCTGCGAGTAGAAGTTCAGCAGCTGCACGTTGGCGCGTCAAGAACAAGTACAAACGTACGATAACTGCGTAGGACAGTTTCCCGATATTTTTAAGTTTTTTTATGCTATGATAAAAATAAGTGAGAGTAGGAATTAAATGCAATGTACACCGCCTAAAACATGGTCAGTGAACCTCTACGAATGGATGAATTTAGTGATAAGTGCATTCACTCTTGTCATTACATTTTCTTATATCTTGTAACTGATGATGAGACGCAGTGACATATACCCTTGTTCGAGCCCGGTCTCTAGTTGTACATCTTTTTCCGAATGGTGATTTTTTAAATACCTTTTTCCCTAAGGAAAACAACCGCGACACTTAGAAAACTGAGCCGTGTTCAGGCGGTCTGAGTGTTCCTGATTGATTAGAATCGTTGAGGAAAAGATAGCAGCTATAAGGTCGCTATAATTATGGCTGCTATCACAAAAGAGCGTGATGTTGCCGGTGCTGGGATTTGAACTGTAGACCTTCTTCATCGCAACCAACTGAATAATATCCCTTGAAAATTGATGGCATCAGAAGCTGAGTAGACTCGAACCTACGGGAGTTGAATCTACTCAAGTCTACTCGTCAACACGAGTCTACTCGTCTACTCGAGTCTACTTGTCTACTCGAACCTAACTAAGTAGACTCCACGGTAGAGGAAACAAGGTAGGGTCAAACCAGTCTTTTTTCGTCCACTGTGTGGTTTTGCTGACGTCACGGCCACGAACCAATAGCAGCGCTCATATTGCTTCTGGTAGCACTACTATACTCCCAAATCCGTCTCCACTATTGGCCTAACGATACTGCGGTTTGGTGACGTCATAAAGTTTGTTTGAAATAAAGCTGTTCTATTGGCTAGCCGATAAGAAGAAGTGTAATTTCCCCATAGAAATGACCCTACCTTCTTTCCTGTACCGTAGTAGACTCGAAACTACAGGGTGGCCCATAAGTAAAGTAACATTTTAAAACTATTATAGCTATAAAACTATAAATGGTAAAGAGATTTGGTTAATTTAAATGAGTCTACCGGATGAGTATCAAGTCTACCGACAACCACAACATATTGCCTCAAAAATTCATAAAATCCACATCTCAAAAAGAATCGCTGCGCAATGGAACAAGAAAAAATAGTGGAACTATACTTCAAATGAAATTGTTCGGCTACTGTAGTTTAGAGGAATTACAGAAATATTACAATTGAAATATTGGAATATTGAATGTTATTGAAAGAAGTCCTTCGAAGAACTGTACAAAAAATTGCCTTTGAAATATAAAGAAACAGGGACAACGGCAGACAGACAACGTTGTGGCAGGCCACGGACCATACGAACTGATGCTTCAATTCAGTTTGTTGCAACGATTGTCTGATCGACCCAAAACGTCAACTCAACTTTGAAATTTCTTCTTTCATTCCGAATTAACCAAATCTCTTCACCATTTTTAGTTGTATAGCTTTTGTTTTTTAAAAGGTATCTTACTTACGGGCCACTCTGATCGTTTGAGACTACGTCCTTCTGTGTGCTGGAATAGTTGACATAGAGCAAAATCGCTGTTTAGAGGCAGGAAAAAATTATAAAAATGTCCATTTCCATTTATGTAAACATTGCAATGAGTTCTTAATGGTATAGTTTGGTATCCATTTTGATGTTAAAGGTCCAGAGTTAGTGTTGAGATTAATTTTGATAATGAGGTTCTGATTTAATGTTGAGGTTAATTTTGATGATGAGGTTCAAGGTTAATGTTGAGGTTAATTTTCATAATGAGGTTCAGGGTAAATGTT
>JACJUY010004017.1:20023-34624 GCA_014220935.1 Platorchestia sp. MABIK | reverse complement strand
CTCCCATCATCTCTGTATGATACTCTTCCATCATCTCTGTATGATACTGTCCCATCATCTCTGTATGATACTCTCCCATCATCTCTGTATGATACTCTCCCATCATCTCTGTATGATACTCTTCCATCATCTCTGTATGATACTCTCCCATCATCTCTGTATGATACTCTTCCATCATCTCTGTATGATACTGTCCCATCATCTCTGTATGATACTCTCCCATCATCTCGAAATACATCACGACTCTACGTCATTAAGATAACGTTTGCATCATCGTCATTACGATCCTGTTTGCACTATCAATATGATTGTGTTTTCATTATCATTACGGATATGTTGGTATCATCATTGTGACAAAGCTTGCACTATCTTGCACCCAGTTTCGATGGCTTGACGCCTCTTCTCATAACAAAGTTTTGCTTGACCTAGTAGCTAAATTTTCAAAAATTTTGCATGGTCGTAGCGGTACAGCTCGCAGCCTAAATTCAGCAGTCAATTTGGCTGCGCTAGGTGCTACTGTAAGTTCAGTTTATATTCGTTTGAAATAATAGTTGGAGATGATGAGCACTGAACATTTGGCACTGCTAATAGTTGCCAGATGTCTAATGCTCTGGATACTCAAATTTTAGATGGGCAAACTTAAAACTCAGGCGTAGCCACGTCGACAGAAGAACGTTCGCAGCCAGTTTTACCGCTACGACCATGTACATTTTTCAGTCGTTAGAGTTAGCTGTTGTGACTTTATTAAGCAATGTATGAGGTGAATTAGCTGCTTCTTCCTGCATATAAGTGTAATGTAAAACTAATTTCTCTAGGAAAGTTTTTTCTGATATAGACACTTTTATGCGATGGGAATCGTTCACAGAAAAATTAAGTTCCTTCATCCGTTAATTTAATCATTATTTCGATAACAGTTAATCCGGTCACTTTTAGGCGGAAGTCAACGAAATCCGTTAGCGTTAGATTTTATTCCAGAAAAACAATCAGTTGTTTCAAACATTGTGCGTTTGCGTTTTAATTTTGGAAAAAATCATCCAGTACTTACATACCTCAAAACCGAGTAAAACGCTCACAAAATTATAACAAAATTGTAAAATGATCACTTACTATCTTTTTAAAGTCTTTAGAACAGCTATAAATATTGTTCTACATACATGCAATATGATTTTCAAGCAAAATACAAAAAAATAGAATAAAGTTTAATTATTTTAAACAGTCCCACAACATTCTTTAGTAGGATTGACTTGAAAAGCATATGAAATAAAGTACTTTTAAAATTCCCTGTTTAATATGAGGTATGTGTCACGCTCATAGTTCTAAACTAATCACAATTTAGTCAGAACTCGGACTATTCTACTCTATTTATCATCTTTGGGTACTCTGTCGCATCTATTCAATGAACTATGCAGAATAGATCTACCAACTCTCAATTAACACTTTGACTGCGACGTGCGCCACCGGTGGTACACGGAGGTAATTTTCATAATGCTGCTGACCGACCAGTAGTCGCAAATTCAATTTTCATGAATACTTGATCAAAGCTAAATAAAGGCACGATCCAGTTCATGTTCGGTATTTTCAAAATAGTTTACTACAATTGACTTTAAATTTGAGTTTGGCTTTGAACGTAATATTTAGGAGTCGCAGTCAAAGTGTTAAGAAACTTCCTGAAATGAATGTAATGTAATAAAATTTTTAATTAAAAATATGGCGAATGAACTACACCATGCAGGAAACTGACGTAGGAAAACAGAACATGCGTCCTATTAAGTGAAGTAATATACCAGTCAGCGGTCACACATGATGAACTATTTTAACTACATTTCACATCAAACTACATATACACTAAAAGCTCATTGAAAATATATGCAATTAATATCAGTTACATCAAAAATTATCTTTCTTTTATATGCATCTAATTTACTAAACAGCATCTTCTTCCACACTCTTTGCATCGTCATCTTCATCTTTTTCTTCGCTGGGTTTATCTTCTTCAGCATTGACTGGTTTTCCATCAGCACCAAAGACCTATGAATAGAAAATATACAATAGAATTAAAATGGTAGTCTGCAACGCTGGTATGGAAACTTTAAAACTTTTGTCAATCATGAACTAATTTAGTACTCATTGCCTGCAATCATTTCTTTAGTCTACCCTGGAACATATTCTAAAATGTAAAAGAAAGGTTTATCAGTAACTACAATATTTTGGTCTTTCATTCTGCTCAGAACTCATGGGGCAAAAAATTGCAATGAAAACATTGAGTTCAGAGAGGAATTTTTTTGAGCTGCTGAATAAATTATAACTATTTTTATTATAATATTTTTGACATCTATTTCCCAACTTTTAAATTTAAATTTTACCACAAGAATGCGTGTAACGATAGTCATATTCAAAATTTTCAGCGATGTCAAAAACCAGTGTGTTTCAAAGCGCACTATTCCTGCAGTGCAAATCCAATTAGAATAGTGTAATACAAGTTTTGTAGCTATCAAAAGCTATTATAAATGCGAGGTTAAATTAAACTCTTAATTACTCATTACAAATAAGTCAAGTCAGTGCAATTAGATATTATTTAGTCTCTGCCCCCGGAAATATTGAGTAGGGGACCAGTTTTAAGTAAAAAATATAAAGATTGCTGATAATATCATCTGGTGCTGTGGTTTACTTCCTTATAAAAATAATATAGCCACTTAGACATACCAGAGAACAAATTACTCAAGTAACACTAAAATCATCTACACATGACGCTGTGCAATTTATCCAATTGTTCAATGATATCATAACTGCAAATGAACTGTGCAGTCTATTTAATTGCAGAAAATCATCACCTCAATTTCAGGTTGTGCTGCTGAAAATATCTACAGCAAATGCAGCTCACTTAACTTTATTATGCAACAAGATTACACCTACAACTCATGCAGAGTATTCCAAATTATTTCATATAATTCAACTATTATTCCCTATTATTCCATTGTGTAACATCAACGCCTAATCGTGAGCAATTTATTCCAATGCACAACAACATTCCACCAACTCCTGATGCCGTACCTATTATTGCATTGTACGACAACATCGCACCTGCACATTACATCACTTACACATTATACGTCACTCCTACTTATACGTCACACCTACACAATATATCACCTACATAGTAGATAACACCACACCCACATAAAAACACATCAGACTGCACCAAACCCACACATTATATCTTCTACATATATGCCAACACCACACCATACACCACATAACACTACACCCATGCACCACACAACACCACACCCACACACCACGCAGCACCACACCCACACACCACGCAGCACCACACCTACACACCACACAACACCACACCCACACNCAAGAAGCTGGCGGTGACGGTGATCTCGCCAGCAGCGCTCGGCGTCAGCGTCACTTCGTTCTTTGCCAGGTCGCCCGCCCTGATGTCCCTGCGTGACCAACGCTTAGTGTATCGCTTCTTGAATGAGAGTGGAAACTCTTATATGTCCTTCTCTTATAAAATAAGAGTATAAACTGTTATATGTCTTCTAAAGTAAGAGTCTTAACTCTTATATCTCCGCCTCATAAAATAAGAGTGTAGACTGTTATATGTCTTCTAAAAACAGAGTCATAACTTTTATATTTCCCTTAAAATTAGAGTCTTAACTCCTGTATTTCCTCTAAAATAACAGTCTAAACTGTTATATCTCCTTTAAAGTAAGATTCTAACTCATGCCTCTCCTAAATTACGACTCTTGAATCTTATACCTCCTCTTAAATAAAAGTCTTAACTCTTATATCTCCTCTAAAATAAGAGTCTTAACTCTAATATCTCCTCTAAAATAAGAGTCTTAACTCTTATATCTCCTCTAAAATAAGAGTCTTAACTCTATGAATAACCTACTTTAATTTCATGTGATTTAATTTTAAGATGTACTCGTCTTTCCAAAGTTTATGGGTACTACTCAATGATGGAAGAGATTTTCGGATTATCAAACTCCACAGGCGTCTGATTTGGTTTTCATTGAGTTTTGTCTCTCCAAACTGAAGTAGATAATTTTTTCTGATATGGCGGCACTGGTGAAGTTTACTAATACGACGGAATTGAAGGCTTTTCGCTCCTTAAGAAATTACTTACTACAATCTTCTACCCTCTTGACCATAGAGAAGAAATAGTTATGTGTTCGAAACTTTCACAGCGTATTGCCTGTTCCCTATCCTGATTTTAGAGAAGAGACATCTTTTTGTCCCCGAATCTTTTCATCAAAATTATCAATGTTTTAAGAAAGACATTCTTCAATACTTTTGAAACTATTCATAAAACTGCCCATTTCAAAGATCTTAGAGAAAAAATTCTTCCTTGCATCCAAAGCTTCCTAAAACCTATTTTTTATTCATCTGATCAAGTCAAACAACTTTTTTATCTACCCATTTAAGAAAGACCTTCCGTTTCTTGCAATCTGAGGAAAAAATCCTGATAAACTCTTCCACTGGATGCGTGACTGTTAATAGTTTGCTACCAGCTCTACAAAACTTACTCTTTCACCCTGAGGAATTGCGACTCGCACTTGGTTGCAATGACGTAAAACAGCGCCCTGGTGAGCGACATGGGCAGAGGGTTGGTGAACGACAGCTCACACACGGTAGGTTGGCCCACCACGAACGGTGTCTTCGGCTGTGTAGGGTACAGTATGAAACTTGAAATATGGCACTGAGATATGAACAGAATACTTGGCAATACAAAACTTGGAATATCGCATTGAAATTTGAACAGAATGTTTTGTCCGTTCGAACGGTGTCTTCTACTGTGCAGGGTACGATAGAAAACTTGGATTATAGCATTCAAATATGAGCAGAATGCTTTGTCCGTTCGAACGGTGTCTTCGACTGCATTCGACTGTACGGTACTAAACTTGAAGTATTGCATTAAAATATGAACAAAGTGCTCTTCATTTACAAACATTTACTTTGGCTGCACAAGATACAACCCGAGACTTGAAATTTAGCTTTGAAATATGATACGTTACTTTTCCTTTGATTAGTTCAGAGCACTTCAGGAAGTGGGACAAAAAAAGAGTAGGATTCGAAGTGCTGTGTGTTATAGCTCATTGGAAGCAGGCATTCATCGCTAAAAAAGCATATAATTCTTCGCACTGCCAGAAGGCAGTACTCGTTCAGTGAGTTGCGTTATTCTCATGTAAAAAGTGAAGTTCCTTTAAATGGATTTAACCATATAAGTAAAATGTAAGTTTAGTCACACCCCACAAAAATTTGGTGGATTTTTTTAAAGTGCGATACTATTAGAGACGAACCTTAACCAGACATTAAGGATTCTCAAAATCTTCAATTAACTAATTATGCAATGAATTAATAAATTTCAAGTAATTGGACTAATCTGGACGAAGAGAAGACTGGCACAGATCTGGCGCGGCTGTCATGCTCATGTTAGTCTCAGTTTTTAAATCAATAATTTTAACCAGTACCATCACCGACCTTCAACTCTACTACCCTCAAGAATTCTCCAATTTTCTCGTTGTGAAACATTTTAATCGTACTTTTTCCTTGCTTTTGTGTGGCATTCTAACATCTTATTTTTTTTTACAATCTTACAAGTTCAATTAAAATTTTAATTTTTAAGAATCACATAATATACACTTGTGAAGTTTTACGAATTCTAGCGAATTTTATCATCATTTATACATTTAAACTCACTGTATTTTGTATTTTATCTTTTCCGTGCTGCAAAATCATTCTCATATGAATCCTAGTTCCAAAAATCAATTTTTTATTGCCTCTGTGCTCCAATATAGCTTCGAATTAACCCCATTTCTAGCAACTTTATAGATTCGAATTTTAACACTTACTTCATTTAATACAGCACATATTCACGCGCCTAAATTTAATCCGTTCACATTTATTCACCAGCCACAACTTCATCGCCTTGCTCACCGTAATTTTGATGTCAGGTTTTCTCATCCTGAAGTCGTCCTGAGCGAAGTACTCGAACTCCGTCGACTTCACCTTAGCGATGCACGCAACGTTCAGGGCGCATTGGTCAACTAACTTCTTGTAGTACTCGTCAAAAGTTACTTCCACCAGACATTTTTCCTCTGTAATCAAGAAAAAAAACCATGAAAGTGGATTTTAAGCGTAGCATCATCAGACAACTGATAAATGAGATCATAGAGAATATCCATGCGTTTTGATAATAATCCATGTATTACGGGAGAATAATCCTGAATCACGGTAACATGAAGAGTATCCGTACCTTTTGATAATGTAATCGTTTTTGTGGGAGCATAAAATCTATGCCTTTTGATTAGCTAATAGTATTACGGGAGCATGAATATTCATGCCATTTGATAAGGTAATCGTTCCACAGGATCAAAGAGACTATCTGTAAATGTTACTATGAATCACAGTTAACTCCTAGAGTTACGCAACATCTTATGCGATGGTCAGTGCGCAAGGATTTATGCGATGGTTAAGTTATAGTGACTTCATTTGTTTATTATTTGTGAAGATCAATGCTGTATAAGCTCCACATCATAAAGTATCATGTAAAACAAATGCAGGTAATATAAAACAACAAAGAGAAGCTAATATCTTAAGACAGAGCTCTTGAAAATAACTCAATCGTTTGGTAAATTCTGCAAATTTTCGTCCAAAGTCACTGACGGTTTCACTGAGCATCTCTTACCCGAATTCGCTTTGATGGTTTTGTCGAAATGTTCTTTTTTGATTTGCTCCTTGACGGCCCCAGTGTAGAGAGTTGAGTCTGCCCTCAGCACGACCGAAACCTCGTGGTCCTGGTCCGACTTGTTTGTCACCACCACACACATCCTGTGATATCGCATTGCCTTAATATTTACTCCATGTTTAAAGTGATGCAAATTCAACTCTGAATTGTAAATTATTTTTTCACTTTTTGTGCTCCTAGGAAGTAGAATAATATTAATGTTTCTGCGTAGCGATACGAATTTTATCTGAATTGTAAATTATTTTCTCACTTTTTGTGTTCCTGGGGATGTCGAATTGCCTTGATATTTACTGCGTATTTAAAGTGATGTGAATTTTATCCGAATTGTAAATTCTTTTCTTACTTTTTGTATAACTAGGAAATCATATAACATTATTTACTTCGTATCTTTATAGCGATGGGAATTTAACCTAAATTGGAAATTATGTCCTCACTTTTTGTGCTCCTATAAAATCAAATAGCTTGAGTATTTACATCGTATTAAAAGTTCCGAGGCCCTGGGCTAAATCACCCATACGTGACCTAGACTTATCCACTCTGAGTTTTAATTTCTAACATTGAGTCTAAATTGTCCACACGAAACCTAAATTCCTCTCACTAAGCCTATCTTCCCCTCACTTAACCTAAATTCGCCACACTAAATCTAATTTCCCCACTCTCAACCTAACTTCTCCTCGCTAAATCTAAATTCCTCTCACTAAGCCTATCTTCCCCTCACTTAACCTAAATTCACCACACTAAATCTAATTTCTCCACGCTCAACCTAACTTCTCCTCACTAAATCTAAATTCCTCTCACTAAACCTAGATTTCTCTCACTAAACATGAATTACTCTCACTAAACCTAGATTTCTCTCACTAAACATGAATTACTCCCACTAAATCTAAATTACTCTCCCTAAACCGAAATTCCACACGCTAAACTTAACTTTCCCTCACAAAACCTAAATTCCTCTGCCTAAGCCTAACTTCCCCCCAATCAACTTAGACCACTCACGCAAAAGGCTGGCCGATCACGATGTCGTCGAGCAGCTGGAAGTCAAATTCGACGTCCTCGATCTCCTCGTTGAGGTAATAGCGAGCGAAGATATTCTCGCACCGCCTCAGCGCCTCGCGCATCACGTTGCGCTCCTCCGTGGAGTCTGCAACACATCACACTTGACGGATCCTTGCGTGTTTTTTGAGGGAAGCGTATATTTTTGGTAGAAATGAAATATTTGGAAATTGATATTGGGGAATTCCCGTTTCAGTTGATGGAAACCCCCAAAATTATGTGACTCACCCCACTAGTCCTACTATTTAGATAGGTAAAATCCCACGAATTACATAAGTAACTCAATAATTCCCCATCGCCAATTGGTAAAAATTCGAATTGCGTGAGTCGTCCTGGAAACCCTTAACTGGTAGATAAAAATCCAATGAATATTACATCTCCAATAGGTCAATTATTAAGAAATCTAACGGGTAAGATAAAAAGTAGAACCAATGTAAAACTGAACATCTTCATTATTTTTTAAGGCAAGCGTTTGGGAATATTATAATTCTAAAGAATTGGAGAAGTTACCCTACTGGTCCTTGATTAGTTAATGGCACGAATTACAGAAGCTACCATCAGTTCCCTGTGCCGTGTCCTGTTGATTTTCATGTTTGTACTTTATTGGAAATAAATGTTTTCTTTCTTTCTTATCTTTCTGACCTTCTTGGTGCTTGTACTGCTCCGTGATGTCTTCCCTCATGTAGCGGCCCACCGCCTTGGTGCTCAGGTTCAACCCAACCCTGCAGGGTAAAGACCAAATTAATTATTATTTGGATATAGTAAATAATTACTTAAATTCAGGCTCTCTAGCCATAACAAAGGTGATGTTCTTCATTAATTGCTTACCATTACTATATTAGTTAGCTTAAGGCTTTATTGATGCAACAAAAGGAATGCTCTTTATTAATTATTATTTTAATAATAATTAGTGAAGAGCATTATCATTAATTATTATATAATATCTATCATTAGTTAGCCTAAGGCTCTTTAGCCACTTCAAAGGTAATGTTCTCCATTAATTATTATATCAGTTAGCTTAAGGCTCTCTAGCCACAAAAAAGGTAATGCTCTTATTAATTATTATCATAATCATATTTATAGCTTGAGGCTCTCTAACCAGAACAAAGGTTGTGTCCTTTATTAAACAACTCATAATAATGTGTAATATAGCGATTAATCGAACGCCAGAATTTGTTACAAATGTTTCACGCCGTCATAGTTCAGAGCTGGTCGTGTAATTTGGTGGCATGAAATTAATTAAGGCGACGTATGATGTTTGCCTTCATTGTATCTCAAGTAGCTAAAAACATCCTAGTTCGAATTTAATTTGGCTATTTTCTTGGATCTGTTCACACATAGAGAATAATACATTGGTTTGAAATTGAGGATGTATCACAACTCTTCTACTCTTCTTTCTTCTTACACTTAATAAAACGTCACGACTTCTTCAATCTTTCACCAGGATTAGGTGTCATTACTCTCCACATTCTCAGCTAAGAAAAAAGATCCTAACTCCCACTTCTATCTTCAATTTAGATTTATTGTCATGACCCTCCTCATTCTCAGCTCGGAAAAATATCATAACTCCTACTTCTGCCTTCAATTTCGATTTATTGTCATAACCCATTCCATCCATTCACTCAAAAAAAAGTTTCAAGGCTTGGTTCAATCCATTCACTCATTGAATTTTTTTTCTAGTCTCAAGTCTCACCCTTTCACTCAAAAAATCCCAACTTTTCTAGCCTCACGTCAAAAATTTTAAGTCAAACTATCACCATAACACTTCCCGTCGTATTTTCAGGTGATAAAAAGTAACACTGGACATCCCCTACCCGCCGGTCTTGCGGCCGAGGAGCTTCATGGGCTGGCTGGGGCCCCTGTACTTCCAGAAGAGCTTGTCAGCGTTCACCTCCGAGTAGACGAAGGGCGTGTCGAACGACAGGTGGATCTCGCCTCTCTTCACAGCCAGCTGGGACGTCGGCCCACACCTGTACTGGCCTGCGCGGGTGTGTCAAATAGGTCAATATTTTTTCTTTTATTAGTGTTGTTTGCTATTCTTGCGCAAAACTAGCATCTATTGGCAAATACGTCAATTTTTTCATTTTATTGGTGCTAATGCCCGCTATTCATACTTAATACTAGCATCAACTGCTTTTAAAATTTGAGAATTGTGCTGAACTTTTGTCTGAAGTTCATGGATACCCTATTTGATTAGCAACTTCTGTACTGAAGGTTGCTTTATTAAACTTCTAGCTTCGATGTTCTCACACTCTCGTTCTCCTCACTTCTTTTCCTCATACATCTTTACAATTATCTATTTAAGTAACTCAGTGGGAAATACTTTTTTGACATCTCAAGAACAATTTCCTTGCTCTCATTATTGCACATTTCACACTGATTTTACAACACCTTTCATTCTGAGTTTTCCATACTCTTCGTGCCGCTTTACGATCTTTTTCAGGCTAACTCGGTATAAACTTTCCTACAGTTCCCAGGACTGACCATCACTTTCTTCCTGTGGAGTGGCATCAACGATCTGCCAGCCGCTATACTCCTCCCCTAAATCCGGCCTCCGCATCCACACTTCGTTCCAGACGTGGAAATTCCAAATGGAGTCCGAGTTGAGGCGCTCGATGGTCTCGCCTTCGTCGTCAAAGAAGTAGTCGATGGTGAGAGAGTTGTGTGTGTCGTGCGCCGAGGAGAAGTTAGTCACGGGTCGACATGGTAAGCCTAGAACTCTGCAGGCAGTCGTCACCACTCCGGAGAACACCCAACACTGACCGTACTTGACGGGGGATTTGGTCTCGTAGAACTGCGTGAGGATGTTCACTGACCCGTTCCATTCGGTGGGCGATGTTCCCCCGTCGTATTCACCCGACCAGTTACCCACCAACACACCGCTGTCATCTGGTGAGTTGATCTGAAAAAGGGATTTGACTTTGCAGTGCTAGTTTTGGATAGAATAATTACAATACTACTAACTGGTTGAAATAAAAACTTCCCGTGCTCTTGGAAGGTTGAAATTTAACTTTGCAGTACTAGCTTTAGATATAATGGGACATCACCTTTACAATACCACTAACTAGTCATGTAAAACATCACGTATGCTTGGAAGGGTGAGAATAAGGGAAAATTATTATTGTTCAATGCAAACGCAAGTCAATGAGTAGAGCTATAAAAAATTTTGCAGAGTAAGTTCGTTCTCAAAAAGCTATTGATCACAAAGTATGTTCAAATATTTGCCATAGATTGGACTAAAGAAATTAAAGGAAGAAACAAGATTAAAGTACCTAGTAGAAATAACATAAATGTAACGGAGGAAACCTTCTGGGGACCAATTTTATATTCCTAAATCTACCAAACAACATTTGAAATTTTTTAGCCTCTCTAGTGATATTTTCAGGTAGATGCACCATACGATTTAAATATATTGAGACTAGTTTTGGCTGAAACTTGAATAGAACTTTAAAAGTAATTTCACGTGCAAATGACTTAGACAAGTAAACATTGTTTGTTAGGTAACTCGGGTGACACATTGGTACAACATCGAGAGACTTCGAAAAGGGTTTCTATTGAAGTATTAAAATTCTGTTGTATCCAAGTTGTTACAGATTGTGCGAACAAACAAATCACCTTCACTTCTGTGTAGACAGACGAGCCAAGCCCACGTTAGCAAGAACTAACAATTACACCCATTTTCGTGCAAACACACACACCAGACTCACTTTTGCATGAAAAAGCAAACAAATACACCTACTAATGTTTAAACTTTGCAATTCATTTCCTTGATTTTGAACTTTCTGACCGTTTCGCTTGATGCATTTCGGACTCACAAACCGTATTACTTCATACGTTACAGACACATCAGCGTTTTGCGTCGTACATTTCGGGCACACTATCCGTTTTGCATCTAACGTTTTGAGCCCACTAACCGCTGTACGTCAAACATTTCGGACAAATCTCCTATACCAGGAGCCACATCTCAGCCATTTTGGAACACCTACCCCGGCTATACATCAAACATTTCGGACAAATCTCCTATACCAGGAGCCACATCTCGGCCATTTTGGAACACCTACCCCGGCTATACATCAAACATTTCGGACAAATCTCCTATACCAGGAGCCACATTCCGGCCATGTTGAAACACCCACCCCTGCTGAAATTGCACGTGCCACTTTGGCGGGATCGGAGCGGTTGGGAGGCGACATCTTGCACACGTCTGTCAGGACGCGCAGCACGCACTGTAGGATGTTCTTGTCGAACTGGGCGTAGTGCCAGGCGCATGGCCTGAGTCTGTTGTGGGTCCCTCGCCAAATGAGCCCTGTCTCCTGCAACACGTACTCTTTCCTCTCGTCCTCGCCCTCCACGTAGGTGGTGTCGTCTGGGGAATGGGGAGGATGCGTGAGTAAATTGGGGATTGTGTGAACGTAGGTGGCGTCGTCTGGAGAATGGAAGAGACGCGTGAGTTGCAGTGTTGTTCTGAAGGAAATTGGGGATTGTGGTGGGTTGGATGAGGGTGTCGAAGAAACAAATTGACGTGGAACAGGGAACTGGTTGCTTAGCAAATTAGAGATTGATAGTGTATTGAGTGTAGTGGTGAGTTATCGTACTAGGGAAATTGTGGATTATGGTGCTTAAATGAGAAAGTGCATAAAACTTTTCAAGGTAGAAAAATGATCTGGAGGTCATATACTGGGTAACTAGAGAATTGAAGTGTGTTAAGTGCAATAGTGAATTATTACATGTTAGGTGAAATGCTGAATCATAGTGGTTAGATTACAAGTGAATAAGACATTTTGAGGTGGATTCGTGAAATGGTTTGCCAGGTAAAACAGAGAATTATAATGGGTTATGTGAAATTGTGAATATGCTATCCTATGTTGCATGAAATTGAGATTTTTTGTGTGAGTGAAACAGTGAATGTTAATAAGCAAAATAAGAAATTAAAAGTAATCGGCTAAAATGGTGAATCACATCACATGAAAAGAAATAGGGACCATTGCAAATTGCCCATGTTAAATTATGAATTACATCATGTTAAGAAAATGTTGCTAGATTTGGTGAGACCGATATGTACAATGTGGCTCCAAAGTACTGAAATACTACTTGTGGAAGAGAACCCCAGAGACTAGATTATTGAAAGATTCAAGGCTATATATGGAGTGTAGACTTCGACAACAGGCCAGGCGAGCAAATTTCTCCCTAACTGATAAAAATAAGGGAAAAATAGTGCTCCCCACATTCTTAAAGGTTATGAGTTAAACGCATAGTACCCCAACATGGACCCTAGAGATTGAAGACTACGTGGGACATCCATCTTGGCTTCAGGGGTTGAAAATAGAACACCCACCTGGACACCAGGGGTTGAAGACGACGTAGATAGGATACGGGCAGGTGAACACCCACCTGGACACCAGGGGTTGAAGACGACGTTAATAGGATAGGGGCAGGTGAACACCCACCTGGACACTAGAGGTTGAACCTAAGACACCCACCTGGACACCATGGGTTGAAGACAACGTAGATAGGATACGGGCAGGTGAAGTTGTGCGTAGCATCGTCACTGTGGATGTCCACCTCCACCCGCCAGGCTCCGATGATCGTCTTGGGGGGGCACGACAGCTGCGGGCAAAGCGGATCTCGTGAAACAGCTTAAATAAAGGAAATCAATAAGGGAACAATGATACATAGGTGAGACATTCCTGTACTGAAAGATTGTGTACCACTTGCTAAGGGAAAAAAGAGCTCCTAAAATTTCTGAAATAAAGTAAATTAATGAGGGACAAATGATAAGTTTATGAGGCATTTCTGTACTGAAAGATTGTGTACCACCTGCTTAGGAGAAGATCTCTTAGTCAAGTGGTACGCTTAGGAGCAAAGCAGATCTCTAATAACAACTTAAATAAAGTGAATAAATGAAGAGAAAATGAAACGTTGATGAGGCATTCCTGCACTGAATGATTGTGTTCCGCCTGTCAATACTGCCACAATAATTATTGTATTTAATATTTATATGTTTGAACTGAATCTAGAGAGAACTGTTGTGTTGAAGTTGTAAAGAAACTATAGTGAACAGATAAAGCAAATACGAATAAGAGCTCTCAGGGGCTTGATGTGGTTTTCAGTACTTCGACGTAATTGTTCCAATATTTGGGGAAATAATTTTGTCAAGATATTTTCAATTAGTAAATTTTTCATAGTTTTTATTACATTGACCTCATGTTAACTACTTTTATGGAGTTAAGCTTGAAATAGCAATCTTTGCAGTCATGCTTCACACACAAAAAAACTTTAACTTTTCATCTTTAATGACTAGGCCTATATGGAGAATAAGTAAGAGATGTACTACAACATTATAAAGCAGTACTCCAGAAAACTATTTGAATTTTCTCCCTTAGTTGGGAAATGTTTGCGCCGTACAAGCGCTAGACCTCAGCGCTGCTACAACCCAGGAGATCAAACCTAGCGCTACTACAACCCAGGAGATCAAACCTAGCGCTGCTACAACCCAGGAGATCAAACCTAGCGCTGCTACAACCCAGGAGATCAAACCTAGCGCTACTACAACCCAGGAGATCAAACCTAGCGCTACCACAACCCAGGAGATCACACCTAGCGCTACTACAGCCCAGGAGATCACACCTAGCGCTACTACAACCTAAACGAAAAAAATAGAGACTTGAAATTAAAAAAAATATATTTGGACTTTGCATCATCCAAAAACCGCAAAATATAAGATTGCACTGAATTAGGACGAATAAAACACGCTATTGAATATAAAAATAAAAATGCATCTGAAA
>JACJUY010004016.1:38909-68010 GCA_014220935.1 Platorchestia sp. MABIK | reverse complement strand
GGGGAAACAATTTGCTACTGTTTAACCTTAACTACTTTGTAAATGATTACTTCCTTGATCTGACAAAAATTTCTGCTCATACTCTACTAAGTAGACTTGTATAATATCAAACAAAATGTAACTAATATTTGGCAACACAACTGCTCTGCTAACTTATAGACTTCTGTTTACTTTATTTGCTCTAATTGTACTGGTAAAGTTGTTTCAAGCTCAGTTCAACAGCAAGGTGCAGGATGCTTGCAGATGTTTGTATTAAGAACAAATGATGTAATGATGTGCATAGATTTTGCATTGAAGAATTTAATTATGTAGTCCATTACTATTTGACAAAATTAAAAAAAAAAGTCTGAATGTTTCCCCTTTATGGTTACAAAACTATTATAACTGTTGAAATTAGTGCTTCTAGAGTTAAACGTGAGTTTACAAGTTGAGAGTTTGGTAAGCCTTCCTTTCTTAGGGTTCACTGTTGTCCTGGTTTTGAGCACTTCAAACTTTCTGCTCCAGCTTCTATCATGTTTTTTTATAAACGTATTTCATATTTTACAATTTCTATGCATTGGGGGTCTTGTGTTGGAACACACCTTGTGCATAGATTCCCTATTTCCTAAATTCCATTCTAAATGCTGCTCTCCTTCTCCTTCTCTTAAGGACAATTTTGTTGGGGTCAGGGAGGCTGAAAACATTTTTAAATAAGGTCATACTGTTTAATTCAATGACTCTGTGATGCAATGAGCGTCACCTCATTGACTGATAACATGGGACGCAATTGCTGCGGCTGTTGCTGTTGCTCAAATGTAAACTTGGGTGGCCGTATATTGTGCAGATTTTAGTAACATATCACGACAGATTTCTGTGAACTTTAATAAAGTTGATTCAATAAATTTGTTCAATAAATTGGTTTTCTGCCTCTTAACACCATCTTGTGTAACCTCCTAGAATTTCATCTACATCACTAGTTTATGTGAAGACAGACTCAATTTTTGAATTGTATAGTTCAAGATTTTAGGATATGTATTGAGGTTAATATTTTTGTTTCATTGTTTTGCGTCTATTTTGTTTATATTTTTATCGATTTTTCAATTGATACTATTCCTTGTTCATCTACAGGCCTTACTCATACTCTTCTTTGAGTCTTTCCTTCTTTCAAATGTTTTCTACGTCTCCCTCCTCTTCTCTTGTATGTCTTCCTCCATCTTCATTTGCTCGCCATAGCCGTGTGTGTATAGGACCTGACTCCGTGCGGGGAGACCCGGGTTCGAGTCTCGGCGCTGGTGGCGATTTTCTCTGTTGGGTCTAGGAGAAAAATTCTAAGCACAAGGCCCCACTCTCCCCAGGTGTCTGAAATGGGTACCGGTCTTGACCGGGGGAAAGCATCAGGGCGTCCTGGTGTTAGTTATAAGGCATTTGAAAAACCAATGTAAAAGGTGATTTGTATCATGCTTCAATTGGAAATAAAGCATCCGTAGATGCCGATGTTTGTTTGTTTTGTATGTCTCCGTCCATCTTCTCTATCTACTTGTCTAATCTTATCTCTTCATAAGTTATTTTTTCTTTTATCATAAGAAAATAGTGCTGTTGTAATGTGTTACTGGAATGGCTTGCTGACCTGATACTCTGCTCCTCAGACAAGAAGATGGTGCCGCTCGTGAACTACGGCGTGCACTGGTGAGTCTGTGAGTATCCTCAGTGGAAATCATCTCCTGAAACTTTTCTCACGTGCTTGGCAATTGTTTTCGTACATCTTTCTTTCTGGCAGAACTGTACATTGGGAATTCCGAGCAGTTTTTATTTCTATCTTCATTATTTTATGTTACCTTAAGTATTTTCTCTTATGCTTTTCGAGCGCTGATACTGGAATCTAAAAATTGTGAAACGTTTGGAAATCATAATGTTTATCTGCACTGCACGTTGTTTTTTTTATCTCGAAAGTGAGATTTCTTAAGACTTGTCCAATTAGTTCTACATTGTAGGTGTGTAATAAGCTTGTTTTGCCTCTTTTTGGTGTGTAATGATATCATTTGTTGAATGATTGAAAAAGGTGAACAATCATTCTGTGGAAGACACTGATGGGAATTTTGGCGCCAGGTAATGTATTGTGCTTAGTTTGAGGTATACCACACGTCCAAATGGCAGCAAGCTTGCTCATGTGGCCATGTTAGTGGGAAGTATGTGGCACGTGTTGTTTAGTGTCAGTTACACCCTTGCCTGATTGCTGTTTAGAACTGAAGTAATTTCCATAATATAGGTGACTCACCCATGGTACAAATTGAACTTTCTTTTGTACTTGATGAAAACCAAATGATGGCATGCTCCAATGAAGCTTTTGTTCATTTCATTGTGAATAATAATTCAAATACAGCTTAATTTGAGTTTATCATTGAACCTCAAATTTAACCCAGCTGTCAGTGTTTCAAGGCCTGTATCTTGGTCTGATGTACCCACATTTTGGGTACATCAGCAACAAGAGTAAAGAAGCATCACTGTGGTCACAAGGCACCTAGTGATAAGGTGACCTTCGCATCAGCTCTGAAATATCGGCCGATTTGCATTTTAGATGCATCTGTGTTTGTTTCTGAATTCATTGACTTTCTGAAATCTATTGTAGAACTTGGCATAGTAAGGTATGTTCATAATAAAGCTAGTCATGAGCCTTTGTTATGAATACTGCTATTCTGAAGATATTGATAAATGCTTTGACCTAAAGGCTTTTCTCAGAAACATATTTAAATGGTCATTGTGTACAAGCTTACATTATGTTTTTGTGTCATAATGAATGGAAGTATTATCGGATTCCTACATCATGAAGGATCAGTAGCCCTGTTCCTTTAATTTTCAAACTTGGGCACTAACAGTGACTTACTTGCAGCATGTCAGTCGGCCTGATGGTGCCTGCGGATGGAGCCATGGTGTGGAGAGGGCCCATGGTGATGTCTGCAGTGCAGCAGCTGCTGCTGAGGACGGCCTGGCCTCCCCTGCACACCCTCTTGCTCGACCTCCCGCCTGGCACAGGCGACGTTGCGCTCTCCGTGGCGCAGCTCGTCCACGTCACAGGTGCTGCGGGTCTGCTTTCTGAACAGAGTTCCACGGAGTTTTGCTGGGAATTGCGCTTTTTGTTGCGGGGTGTAGCTATTGTAGTGCAGTAGATAGTAGAAAATAAGGTAGAGTGTGTCTGAGATCGCCTTTGTGTCATTATATTGGTTTGCTATCAAGTTATAAATTGCTCGAGATCTTAATATATATATATATATGAATGAAGTGGTGAGTTGTTGCAGGAATTATTACGTCTAGAGACTCGATACAAAAGGTTGGTAGAATGAATTAAATTTTTCATTTATGCTAGTTATGTGTAGGTGCAAATGGAAAGGTGATGAAATACATGAGGGTTATGCAAAGGGCATGAAGTAGCAAATGGATGCCAAACACAGTAACTATTGAAAAGGCTTTTTTGAGCAAGGCTCTTGGCGTGAATGAGATAAGTACTTTGTTGGAGAAAATGATTGTTCCATCTATTTTGAGACTGATTAAAGTAAAAAGGCTCTTTACAAGTAATAAAAACGCGCTGTTTGAGAACTGTAATTGATATTAAAGGGTTGGGTGGAGTGGAACTGAAGATGTGCGATTGATTACATGTGTAAAAGTTAAAGGAACATTTGCAAACTTGAGTATTTTAGGAGTTTGGATATATGGTGTAAAAAGTGGGGAATAGTGAGGAAAAAGTGACCATACGACGGACTTGGAAGTTGTACCAGAGGTAGACTTTGAGGGGTTAAGAGATGATGGATGGAGGAGGGAAATGCGTTCATGAGCTATTGTGGGTTATTTGAAAAAGAGGGTTGTATTCATATAGAAGGAACGTACAGTACACGACGAAATTATTCGTACACCCCTCGTCTTTTAAAACTTTCTAGAATTACTCAAAACTATTGTTGCCACAGGCATCAGATTTTCACAGGGTGTGAAGCACATTTAGTGACAATAATACAAAGTTTCTAAAACAGAACATTTTTTTGAAAGGTTAAACAAGCTGAATTTCAGAAACACAAAAAGACAAAATTATTCATACAATTGAGAACATTACATTTCATTGAGAAGTATTTACCGTTATACATGCTTTATTGAAAAAATTGTGTCTAAAATGTTTTTGAACATTCTAGATGCAAGATCATTCTAGAAAATTGTGCCAGAGCTATCGGGGAGCCAGAGTAGTAGTAGTGGTAACATAGGTTTACTAGCGCTTTGGTAGCTCCGACCATTTTGCGCCAAAGGTCTCATAGTTTCAAAGATACCAAAATTCTACATCACCTCTGAGATAGTACTATAAGAACATTATTTTGGTGATCAACACAATTTCTATTGCCTCAACACACACAATTATATTTGTTTGCATAAGCGCATTACAATTTCTCACTCAATAAGCATGATCCATTCTACAAGTCATGCTTGCAAAAAGTATCGGTATACACTGCAAGTTTATACAAACAAACGAGAATTTTAAATTTGAGCAGAGTAAAGAGTGCAAGAACAGCTGGGACAAAAAAAAGGAGGCTCCAGCTACCCGCCCACACCATGGCCGAGCGTCTTACCCATGCTGGAACCCCCTCACAAAGACAAGAGTGGCAGCACGGTACGCTTGGCTATTTCTTCCCCTCAAGTTATAACCTCGGCGTGAGTTCGCACTTGCAAAGCGCACAAGAACTTTCGTTTTCAGGGCATAAAAGCTCGTTATATTTTATTAATCAAATCGCTTTGTGCAAGAAAGGTCACCAGCGCACCGAGCTTGAAAAGAGCACGGAGGGGCTCACGAAGCATCCCAATGTGCAGCGACGGGGCGTCAACATCTCAAAGATGAGGGAAGGATTCTCTTCTAGCAGCAGCAAAGTTTGGGCATTCGGCAAGTACATGCAGCACCGTTAGCGATACATGACAGGTGTTGCAGCGCAACACCTGTTCAGCCGAGAAAACAGAAGTTTCCCGCAGGAGCCTTCGAGCACGCACATAGTCGCCTGACATAGCAGCACAACCAACAGATTGATTCGTTTTAGAACCATCTGTATATATCTTTCGTTGATCAGAGTGCTCCGCCAGTACATGATCCAAGAAGATACCCCTCAAAACCGAAACCGGCAGCAGGTCCTTCTTAGGGATCTTGCAGTCTGTACAGAAAGTAGTAATTGGGATGCGCCACGTTGGCGCACCTGTAACCTGTGCAGGAAGGACTTCCATAGGGGGGAACCGCACGTTATTCAAAAGCGCACCATAATCTATGGAGGAGGGCAAATTATACAATGTGGGTATACGCTCATCCATGTCGGTACGAACACCTATCCAGGTCGGAGAGAGGGGGAGTTGCTGTAGATGGGCGAGGTACTGTAATGACAGTTGCATACGCCTAAGCTTGAGGGAGGGCTCCCCACTTTCCACGCAGAGACTGGTGACAGGGGAACTTCGAAAAGCTCCAGTGCAGAGCCTAATGGCTGCTTGGTGTACTGGATCCAGCATACAGAGAGTACTTTCTTTGGCATACTGGTATATTATACTACCGTAGTCTAATTTAGACCTGATGAGGGCCCTATAAAGCCACAGGAGAGTCACACGGTCGGCGCCCCACGGTTGACCTGAGAGGCTTTTTAGCAGAGTTAATCTGATTATAGATGCTGCTTTTAGTGACTGAAGGTGAGGTTTCCACGTAAGTTTGCTATCGATGGTCACACCAAGAAATTAAGCATTTGCTGCGTAGACTATTGGTCTGCCCTTCAAGAAAAGTTGCGGAGGGTCACGTATTTTGGGGTTTCCCGGAAGAAGAAGAGCCACAGTTTTCTCTGTGGAGAGCGTGAAACCATGCTCCGATGCCCAGCCATTTACATTATTTATAACGTTTTGAATTCTACGAACCAGAGCAGGCAAATAGTATGATGAAGCGTACACCATAAAATCGTCAACAAATAGCGACGAGCAGATCTCAGGCGGCACAACTGTCATGATTCCATTAATAGCCAGAGCAAAAAGCATACAGCTGATGACGCTTCCTTGAGGGACTCCTTCAGACTGCGTCTCACACGGAGACTCCAAAGAGCTGACTTTCACTTGAAAAGTCCTCCCGCTCAAGAATTGCTGCAGATAAAGAGCAATATTTATCCTTAGCCCATTACGATGCAGGTTTTGCAATATACCGTACCTCCAGGCAGTATCATAGGCTTTCGCCATGTTAAAAAATACACATATAGTATGCTGGCGCTTACGTTTGCATTAAACTGGTGGTTCTGCAGGCAGACTAAAGCGTTCGCAGTACCTTGCATTCTGCGGAAGCCGTATTGCACAGGCAAAAGGAGGTCACGAGCTTCCAAAAACTTCACCAGCCTAACATTAACTGCCTTTTCAAGCACCGTGCCGATACAGCTCGTGAGAGCGATAGGGCGATAGCTGCTAGGATTTGTAAGAAGTTTGCCGGGTTTCAAAGAAAGTCAGGACAGTTGCAACACGCCAAGCATCGGGGTACCGGTGTGTGGTCCAGATCTGGTTATATATTGATAAAAGCACTTCAGTTCTGTAGGGTGCATTTTCTTCAGTTTTTATAATGAATGCCGTCTGGACCAGGAGAGGTGTTTTTAGTTTCCTTGAGAGCTTTATATATTTCTAAGATGGTAATAGGTTTGTTATAGGAGAGATTTTTGTCTGTGTTGAAAATAAGACTTCGACTCTCCTGCTGTCTTTTAAAGACCAAGAAAGCTGGTGAATAGTGATCACCGCTACTGATGTCAGCGAAGTGCCGGACTAGAGCTGCCGCAACGCGATGCGAGTCCGCGGTTTTCTCACCATTGACCTCCAAGCAGGGTGGGCTATAGCTCTGCTTCCCAGACATCTTCACTTGCTGCCACACCTTCGACATGGGCGTTTCTGAATTTAGGGAAGATACATATTTCTGTCATGAACGTTTTCTTGCTTCATTCTTTGTGTGCAGTGCTCTTGCTCTGGCTTTATTGTAGGATGTTTTGTCTGCCATATTTTTCGTCCTCTGATAGCGTCGCAGGGCACGTTTTCTTTCAATATTGGTGAAGGTGCATTCATCTGTCCACCAAGGAACCCTGTGCTGGAGGGCATCCCTCCTCGATTTAGGGATACTGATGCCAGCAGCGATCCGCGCGGAGCCCACAAACTCTTCCAGTAAGTCTACCACTGGCCGGGTCTCGTCAATATCACACATTTGAGTGAGTGCTTCAAAACTCTCCCAGTCGGCTCGCCTCAAATAAGGCGGGCTTCGGTGGGAGTCGGACGGTTTTCCTCAAACCGTATCTCTATGGGGAAGTGATCACTACCGCACAGATCATCACAAGCATTCCAGTGCAGATCAGCAACAACATCAGGGGTGCACAAGATGAGGTCTATGGCCGATGACAACCCTGTCTGCACATGGAAATGGGTTGGCAGTCCTGTATTTAATAAACATGCGTCTGAATCTGTAAATGAGCCATCAATGATCCTCCCACGCTAGTTGGTGGAGGGATTGCCCCAAGCTATGTGTTTTCCATTTAAATCGCCCAATAAGAGCGCTGGTCGAGGTAGCTGGTCGTAATGGTTCAGGAGATGTGCTGCAGTGATGTGATGTAGTGATGTGATCAGCTGGAGGTAGGTACAAATTACAAACTGTGAGCAAGCGTGGCCCAAGACCCAGACGCACCGCCACTGCCTGCAGCGCAGTGTTCAGGCCAAGCCTTGTGAAGCCCGTATCCCGCCTCACTAAAATAGCTAAGCCCGTGCCTGGCATCGGATTTGGTAGAGAGGAGAAGGTTTCTATGACGCAACTCGCCGGTGGCGTAGGTGTCATACTTCCGAGCATTGTCTCTTGGAGGCATACACAGCCCGGCTGAAACTCTTGTAGCAATCTTCTCAGATCACCATAATTGCGGCGGTAACTTTGACAGTTCCACTGCAGAAGACTCATTATGCTCATTGGCTTGAAGATCTCTCAGTTAGGGTCAGTTTTTTCTCTGAAATTTGTTTACTATCTTTTGGGTTTTTGCCACTCTCCTGCCTCGAGCTCCAAGGAAACAGCTGCACATTAGGCGGGGGCATTGAGGGCATATCTGCTGGCATAGGGAATTTCTTTCTCATTTTAGTTGCTATACTTTCAGGTACCACAACAACACGTTCCAGAGAGCGAACACGATGGGTCACGATGTTACTTCCCTCGCGTCCTCGCTCTCGAGCCTCTCTAGGTTTACTGGACACTTCGATAGGCATACGTTCCAGTCCTTGGAGTTTTACCGTTGGGTCATTTGAATTATCAATATGCTTAAAGGTGGGACGCTTTTTGGCGGCTTGCCCTGTCATCCCTCCAATTGGAGATGGAGTGCCGCTTTGCAGGCGCTTTCGGGCACCACCTGCGGTAGATGGATATTCAGGGGAGGTTTCACTCAAGGGTTCAGGTCCCTTATCCATTCCTTCCAACCCCAGGCTATGAGAGCCTTGTTCCTTTTTCCCTTCCTCCCTAATAGATGAAACCTCCATTTATTGAACGCAGTCAGGTTGATCAAAAACAGCTTCAAGATTGCTCCGGGCACCCATACAGATATCACTCAAAGCCGCACAGGACGGTGAAGGGTCTGAAACGGTACCGGCAGCGCATGGCAAATCACCATCACTGGTCTCTGTATTTCCAGGATCAGAGGGCATAGGCAGAGCTGAAGGTTGAGGCCCCCGTAAACTGAAAAGCTCTCTTGGGCCAGAGGTCTTCTCAGAAAAGGTTGCAGGCAGAGGTCTTCGCTCGAGGAGACGTTCTGCCTCATTCCGTACATGCCGCTGAGCTGGCTGGCCAAGTGTCGCACGGCGGGCGGCAGGCTGTGATATTTGCCTGGATCGCTGGGTAACCTCCGCATAGGACATGCGAGGAGACACATACCGTGAAGCTACAATTCTTTTGACCTCTCCATAACTAAGGTTTTCTTTCACCTGGGTCGCAAGAATTTCAGCTTCCATTTCATAGAACATACAAGATGTTGAGCTAGCCGGATGTGGGTCTTAACAGTTGGCACACCGGGCTGGTTGGCTGCAAGGCAGTTCATGCTGCTCCAATGCACAGTGAGCGCAGACACCCTGCTGGGCGCGACACGTCTTAGCGCCATGTCCATACACCTGACATTTAAAACATCGCCGCGGCTTAGGCACGTACTGGCGCACCTGACACCGGGTCCATCCAATCGCAACTGTAGCAGGTAGTTGGCAGCAGTCGAACGTGACAATATACACTGGAGTTGGGACCAGCACACCACTCTTTCTTCTTAATACAATAAATTTCTCTGGCCCCAAAGCGCTCCAGCCCCTCCAATATACGAGCGTCAGTATATCTGGGGCAAATTGCATACCATATTGTACCCTTTGTTTGGTTAAGACGTTCATTGGGGCTAACTGTCATCTCTACCCCCGCAAGGGATTTAATGGTAGTGATAGAGCTGCTTTGGTGGTGATTTCTAACCTCCACCAACAAACTGCCATCACGAGCTTCTGTGATTTTGGCAGATTCGCCTGCGAGCCTGTTGCAGACCTCTCTATAGGCCTTGGCGACATCCACCTCGGCCATGGGAGAGTCATCGTAGGCTTTTATTATATGAAATTTCTTGAATTCAGTCTCCGGTGCAATTCGCTGGTTTACATCTTTCGTCACAGTTTGCAGGCGACGCCAACGTCAATTTTTCTTTTGGGGCAAATTCAGCGGTCGGCCACTAGAGGTGGGATCCGCACGATTTGAAAGATGATCTGGTCGATGAGGTTCATAAGTCAGTTCTCTGTCTTCATGTCCGCGAGTTGCTCCCTCACTCACAGGTTGGTGCTGTGACGATGGTCGCATCTGCGGCTCTAAAAGGGAAAACCGGGTATCCACGTCCATATCAGAGGTCCGGGTCGTTACCGAGATGTCAGTAGCAGCAGTTACATTTGTTGAAGTGAGCTCATAGTTTAAGGTCCCTCTTTCAGGAAGAGTCGCCCCTCCCCTATCCAGACTGGTTCAGAAACCCCCGAGTGGTCAGTAGCCTTCTGGTACATCTCTGTTCTTAGGCGGGCGCACACTGACCAATAGGTGGTAAAAAACTCCTCCCACCGTCAGCCCCAGCCCGTGGCAGCCCCATGTTTGCTCGGGATAACGGGGGCTTTAAAACCCGTAACTGCCGGGGCCCGGTTTAATTTACATGGGTAGCCTTCCCATGGCCCCCCATTTAGTCTGGCTGCTCCAGGTGAGCCTGTCTGCCACGGTTGTACCCACCAAGACCGAGGTCCCGGCAGCATAGCCTCACCCTTCCTCACAGCACACAAGCCCTCCCACCACGACAAGGAAGGAGGACATTGGGAGAGGGGGAGCCAGAGGAGTAGAGCTTTGCCATTTGTACACTAGCGCCACGCCGGGAAAACTAAGGAACTCGGTGTGGACCTCAGACAGAATATTGACTGTCACAATGGTGGAAATAGTTTTGGCGACATGTCTAAGCGTTTGAGCATCCCAAGATCTACAGTACAATCTGTTATAAAAAAGTTTGCTAAGTTTGGTACTGTGCAAACGTTGCCCTGATCGTGGTCGCAAACAAAAACTCTCGGTGAGAACTTCTCGAAAATTGTGTCGTGAGGTTAACGTTATTCCACTAGTGAAGCTATATGACATTGCCAAGAGATCGAACGTGAGCAATCGCACAATCCAGCGCTGTCTCAACAAGGAAAGCCTACACGGACGCCGACCTCGGACTCCACTCCACAAACCATGTCATGTTGCTGCTCGATGGAACTTTGCAAAGTCACACTTGGATAAGGACAGAGGCTTTTGAGAGAGTATTATGGAGTGACGAAACCAAAATCGAGCTTTTTGGGCACAATGACATGAAGAAGGTTTGGCGTAAGAATGGTGAAGCGCTCCTGCCAAGGAACACTGTGCCAACAGTTAAACACGAAGGTGGATCACTAATGTTTTGGGGTTGTTTAGCTGCATCGGGTACTGGGAAATTGGTGGCAGTTGAAGGGAAGATGAACTCTGATGACTATATTTCTATTTCGGACGAACACCTGAAGGTATCAGCTAATAGTTTGGGACTTAGAAGGTGGTGGGTATTTCAACAAGACAATGACCCAAAGCACACGGTTAAGTCTACAACTAGCTGGCTCCAAAGAAATAAAGATAAATGTGCTGCCATGGCCTTTGATGAATCCTGATCTCAATCCCATTGAAAATTTGTGGCAGGAATTAAAAGTCAACATCAACAAGAGAGCTCCAAAGAATCTTCAGGAATTGAAATGCATCACCATTGAAGAATGGAACAATATTTCATCTCAAACTACGGAAAAGCTTGTTAAAAACTATAATAAAAGGCTTTTAAATGTTATGATGATGAAAGGTCAAGCCATTGATTATTAAAAATGTACTCAAATGGTAGATTCACCTCAATAAAGTGTAATACTACTCACTGTATGAATAATTTTGTCTTATCGTGTTTCTGAAGTTCAGCTTGTTGAGTTTTTTAAAAAAACATTTTTTTTTAGAAACTTCGTATTATTGTCACTAATATGTGCTTCACACTCTGTGCTGTGAAAATCTTATGCCTGTGGCAACAATAGTTTTTGAGTAATTCCAGAAAGTTTTGAAAGACGAGAGGTGTACAAATAATTTCGTCGTGTACTGTAAGTGTCCGATAGCGAGGTATGCGCTGGAGAGTTTGTGTCAGCCGCTAATTATTTGCTACTAATTTTGGGTATGGTCTCATAGCCTCAGAAGTGTGTGAGCTCAAGCAAGAAAATTGTGCTAGATCGTGGTGAAAACAGACAAATGAGGGCTGCGTAGGGCTAAATGCTTGATAGCGAGTGAGAAAATTGTGCTAAAATTTGGTGGAGGTAAGCAAACGAGCATTGCTGAGACTTGCAGCCAAAAATTCCTAGATTTTGTGAATAAATTATTTAGTGTTGCTTTGTCCTCTTAATGCATGGCCCTATTCATGACAGGCTGGTGTTGTGGCCCTAAGTTCTCGGTTTGGATATTTTTTAGCTGTTTCTTGTGTTACTGAGTCGACTCATTTTGGGAGTTAGTCATATACATGCATAGGTTTGACGATATAGTATAATTTTTCCTCATTTTAGCAACTAGGTACCATTACCAGGACGGCATTCGTGCTTTTTTCAACTCCTAGAAACCGATTCTAAGTTCTTAGCCAGCACTCTGTCTTGGACACTCTGTTTCTCCTGATTTTTTATTTTTAATGAGCTGTTATGCCGCTGTGTGTTGGTTACTGCCTGCATCGCAGCCCTGTGACAGCGTTTGTGTGTGCAGGCGCTGTGCTCGTGTCCACGCCCCAGGACGTGGCGCTGGCAGACGTCAGGAGAGGGGCTCAGATGATGCAAAAGGTGAAGAGAAGCTCGAGGTTCGTTAGGAGGTTAGGGAAATTCTGAGGTAGAATTCAAGGATTTGGGGCAGTTTAGGGAAGTTGAGCCTGGCCAAAGGTTAATGCTTTTCAGCTGGATCCACATGCATAATTTATAAGTCTGTTGAAATTAAGTTGAAGTATCCACGGACACGTACGTGTGACAGTTAAAGAAGCCAATTTTCAGAGCTTAAAAAAATTAAGTTTTTTCCCAATGTGTTAGTGTTTAGTAGGGAAAATTTAATTCACGAATTTAAATGGAGACGCGAATTTGATTGTTTGATCCGCAGATTGCTGCTCGTCGGAAAGGATTTTATGTGTACATAGTTTTGTAGTAATGGTCTCTGACGCCGCCCAAAGTCGGTCTTCAGTATTCAGGAGTAAAAAAATATGATATATGCGTCCATGTTGTTGAGAATTACTGCAAAATTTGTTTTGCTGAGTGTTATTATAGTTTGAAGGTAGGCAACCAGCTGTTGTATCTTTGCTGCAGAAGATTTTCAGGGCGAGTGCAACTCTGAGCTTATGAAGTGTTTTATTTTTTAAGAGCTCACATTTCATAGCTTTCCAATATCTTCTCTTTCTTGCGAGCTTTTTTTCAGTGTTTAATTATTATTTATTGGAAGTTTACACTTGTTCAGGTGTGTTGATGTTTTGTGATATACCTAAAAGTGAGATATGGTGTCTACTGGATGCCTTCATTTGGCCATATGTATTTTCTGTTACAATCGTGCAAACTTGAACGTGGTAAAGTTAATGATACTTCAGACCTTTTCTGTGTGTGTTCTAATAAAAATGGATTTTACACGAGAGGCGATTCCCATTTATTTTTTGTTCGACTTGCTGCAACAATTTTCTCATTACGGGTGTAATTTTCTTCTATGATATTTTAACGATTTCACCTTGAATTTGCAATTTTAAATACAAGATATTTATTGTTCTGATTGTGTTCTAGGTTTATCTTGTTTCATGAACTTATTTTCACAACTTAATGTTTTTATCAACAGGGTCTTATGTGGGAACACACTATGAGCATTGGTTTCGTGTTGGCTAAACTTCATACCAATTGATGCCTTCTCTTTCCACTCTTTGGAACACCTCTCTTATGGTTAGGGAAGCTTACATTAACTTATCTAATGTAGTCTGATCTAATATTGTTTATTCTAATGTATGATGGACACAGCAGACTGGACTCAGTGCCGTTTGCCGCGCAGGTGAGCGTGCCGCTGTTGGGTGTGGTGCAGAACATGAGCCTACATCGCTGTTCCTCGTGCGGCCACACCGAGCACATCTTCGGCCGCGACGGTGCCGCTACTGTGGCGCGGGAGTTGGGTCAGTCAGCACTGCCTTGGCTCGCGGTCAAATATATATACAGAGTCTGTCGAGTTGATTTGTTACGTCTCAAAAGCACTGTAAAACCCGGTTTTAATGAATTTTCTACTTGTCGGATTTGTCTCCACGTGTGTTCTTTGGAGTTCGCTACCAAGTGGCTGTTCCTTCCTTAAGCTGAAGGCAGTGATGCCAGTTTCAGGAAGGCGGTGACAGTACTATAATTCGAACGGTAAAAGGTGAATACCTGTTCTTGGTTTACTGTAGTCTTCTTTGATCCTAGTTCAGTTTTACAGTGGGGAGGTCATCGCGTTAATGTCATCCATTTGATTTTCGTATACATATTTTTTACTCCTATTTGATTGCCCTCAGGGGAATGCAACTATTGTATCTATGGGAATTAGCATTCCCAGGAGGAAAAGGTGAGGTCCTGAGGGAAGAGTTAGATAGGCGTTCTTTTTTGTTTGGAATAAAATATTTTTTATTTGTTAAGGATTATTGTTTTTCGGTTCACTGCTGTCCTGTTTTTCAGCACCTCTAACTTTCTTCTTCAACTTTTATCTTGTTTCATAAGGTTCTTTCTCAACTGGCTGTTTTTTTCACCTTGTGCATAGAAACGCCAGTGTTGCGGTTAGTGAGGGCGAAACTAACATCTAGTCTCGTCAGGATTGTGTGCAAATCTTAATCACGCTGTTTATAAATACTGGAATAGTTTCGTACTTAAGATTGAGAGACACGTTCGTAGTTAGCAGGATGGCTTCGTTATAAAATTTCAAGGTGAGGACGACATGTATAGTAAGTGTTGGAGGTTGAAATTAGCATTCATTTTTTGTTACTTGTGTTTTGCGTTTGTGAGCTCAGGTATGATGATCCGTGGTTGATCAATGTTACAATTGTGGCAAAGAGGGCTTGATTGGCATGCTGATCACTCAACTGTTTTCAAAACAATTGGCATCAGTAGCTTGTGGAAGAGTCCTGAAGTAAACTGCCATGTATCTAAGGTAAACTGACGCGGTTGTCATAAATATACTAATCAATGCTGATTAGTGAGGCTTTTGTTATTCTTATGGCCACCCTTGATCGAGTTGGGCGAGATTACTTATATTATTTATTTTAGGGTAATATTCTTTGTTAAATGGTTATTTTTAACAGATCGAATCCACGTTACAGCGTGTTGGAATATCGAACTTTGCCCTAGGTTATTACTGAAAGCAGAAGGTGAAGTCTGATACCCGAGTAAAAAGCAAGCAAGATTATTAGTGTTATGTACATTAGTGTTACATGTATACATGAGGATATGTATATATGTAGAGTAGTAGTGGCTGCTAGTGAGCACGAAAACATGTCGCTGTATGATTCGGTCTGGTATGCTCATCCTCCGATCATAGAGATGGGTACGTGTTTTGGAAATCTAGGTTTCATCGAGAATAAAACGACAGAACGGAATAAAATTTATTTTCTGAAAAGGGGCATTCAGACTAGCGCTAGTTTCGAAAACTTCATTATAAATAAATGCTCTGAAAATGAAATCAACAATATATAAAAATTGGTATTTCAATAATTGCTAAATTTATACAACCTATATAATGTACAATTGGCAAGCACTTTAATCACAATTAAGAACTGGTTTCTGCTTAAAAATGAACAATGATTCTAAAATCCTAAAATCCGAAGATGATTCTAGAATCCGACACGTCGAATCTAGAATTGATAAATAATCTACAGATAAAATATGGTTGGTGTTATGTTTCGTGTAAATTTGCTCTAAACAATGAAGTGAAAAGTAATAGTTTTGAATGGTAGTGTTGTGGCTAATTGTAGCTTGCGTGCAGGAGTGCCGGTGCTGGGGGACGTGCCCATCGCGCTGCACATCAGGGAGGCTGGAGACTCGGGCCGTCCTCTGGCCGTCACGCGACCGCAGTCGCACGAAGTGAGTCCATTATTCCCTGTGAAAATCCTACTACCCTCGAAAAAATCCAATTCCCTTCGCAAAAATCCCATTACCCTCTGCCTCCGTGCTGAACTCCTCAGCCGCTGCGCCCCTTTACTCTGTCTTTTGCGTGTATCTTTAACTCACTTTCTAGTTTTACTTCATTTTTGAATAATCTTAATTTCATAGGTAATATTGTTAGGTACAAATTTTGATGTAGGGAAGTAGTGGTGTAACGATGCGCCGGCTAGGGTACGTGCGGTCAGGGCGGGCAAGCATCGAGTTGGAGACTTCAGTGAGTGGCAAATGGAATTCATGCGGATGCTGCTGCTCCAATTGTGTGTGAAACGCGGAGATTTAAAATATCTAAGAGGACGTTGAGTGAATTTATTAAAGACATTGTTTGAGCCGTTTATCAGGTGTGACAATATTTGATGTAATTACAAATACCCTATAATGGGTTTTTCCTCAATTGTTAGAGAGGACGATGGCACCAAACGCAAATTATTGTGCGTAAGATTTCATAAATTTGCTGACAGGTAAACAATGCGTCAGAGCTCACCCTTATTTGGGCAGCAGGGTTTACTCCTCTTGTTGTGACTCTCTTTTGTTAGCTTGTTTTGGTTTAAAGCTGCGCTAGTTTCAACTCTCGAAATCCAGTTTTCACTAGGCTGGGTCAAGCATCGCCTCACACATATCTCCTTTATTTGTTTTCTACCGTAGGCCGAGTTCCTGCTTCTTTCTTGTATTCTGTCTATCCTTACAACCCTTCCCTTTGTACATACCGCAACTTTTTCTAGTGCGTGATTTACTCGCTTTCATAATGTGTTTTTTGTTCACGTTTCATGAGCTGATGAGCTTGAAAGTTTTATGTTTTGATTATCTTTTATCCCTTCCACAGGCTGAATGCTACAGAGCCATCGTGAGCGCGTTGCTCAGAAGGCTGGATGACCTACCTGCCGCCCCTGCTTCTGCAGCCAGCGCAACGGAGGACTGAACCTCTCATCGATGTACTAACTTACAGGCCTGTCGCTTGTTGACCAACTGGACCTATAACTCAATTTAGCTGTATCTTTGCGGTGTCGACTTACGGGTGTGATTGATACGCATCAATATTTTACAGGGTGACGTGGAAAACTGTTTTTCATGCGATTCATTCATGTCGTGAAGGATCTAGTTATTGCTGCAGTTCTATGATTTCCCCACAGCTCCTTTTTGTCGTCATAAAAAATCATCTAAAAAGATAATTTGCGAGAACCAACCGTAAGCTACTTAGAGCGTCCTATGTTACAGCAAGTTGATTGTGAGCTGGCAGCTGCAGAACAACCGTACGGGCTCAATTTTTGTTATTTTCAAGTTTGGTTCTCCCTCCGAGTTTTATTTGTATTCTACCATGGGTACGTTTGTGGAGCAAAGACCGTTTTTAAAACGATGTAAATTCTTTTTTGTTATGCAGACTAGAACGGGAACTTTGAAAGCAGCAAATTTAATTCATTATGCGTTTCCCAATCTTTTATTCGAATTCCTATGTATTCTTTCGAAGAACTTATCTTGAATCATTTTATGGTAGAGTTTCTGTAAAAAGTGTATAAAATTCCCTAGAAGTGAGATTCGCTGGTTTAATGTGCATGAATTGCTTCGTGCATTGACGTGTTACTGAAGGTCATGATGAGCTGTGTGTTTTTTCCTTTTATTTATACTTGGAAGAACAGAAGAATTTCTTATTTACTTGTGTAGAGAGGGACACGGAAAATTGATCTCTTTATTACATCTATGTTGTCAAATAAATGGTATCAAAGTTTCTGAGTTACTACTCTCTTCCTTTGATAAGTTTTTGTGTGCCATATTGATGCAACAGTGGCAAGTTCTAGTCAACATCACCTCTGTTTTGATGCTTACAACTGGCTCTGATACTTCTCTTTTTAATTTCTATTCGGGACTATATCTGTATGTAATGTGACAACACGTAATTATGTATTGATTACACGAGAGTATAATCTTCTGTCACAAGCTAATAATCTTCAATTGAGTGTTGGTGTCATGTGTTGTCCTGGAGCAGTTCTTGGAACTTATATTCGTTACTGTACTCCTACCTGATAACAGTTCTGTGTTTTAGCTGTGTATTTTTTTCTCCTTGGGATATTGGGATGTCAGGCTTGAATAAGACCGAATCGTGTCCGGCTATAGAATGACGCCTCAATTTGATGATACATCTTCAAATTTTGTTCCTTGAAAATCTGTTCAAAACAACTCTCACATGAGTTTTTAAAGACAGAAATGAGGAAAATTTATTGTAGTGTCCAATTGGTTTTTGCAAGTGTTTTAGAAGGTCAATATCTGTTCATAAGAGAACGCTTCACGCTTTGCATAAGGTTGACCTGTCATTAAACCTGATTGAAGTTTCGAAGGTAAAATTCACTTTCGTAGTCATCAGCAACTTTTGCAGTTAAGGTGATGCTATTGATCATTAGCCCATGGATTTATCTCGTTAGGTATGGAAGTTATTCAAAATTCTGCTAACTTTTTAAAACTAGGGCTGTGACAATATGCTTCAAGCATAAAAAATTTTCTCGAACATGTTTTCAGTTAAGAGAAGAAAAATGTATGCTCTGAGTCATGACTCATGAGTTAGAGCATATTCCGTTCGTGAATTTTTTTTCCAAAAGTATTCCGTGCGTTGAGAAATGAATTAGAAGCCGCTATAATCATGTATGTACGTTGATAAAATGGAAAATACATTTTCAATTATGTATGTGCAGTATTAAAAATTTGTGAAGAATATCTATGGGAATTAGCGCTCCCAGGGGGACTATGTGTGAGCCCGAGCGAAGGGTTAGGTAGGCTTCCTTTTTGTTGAAATTAAATAGGTTTTTGTTCTGTTACGGACCATCTTATTTCTGTTTACTGCTGTCCTGTTTTTCAGCTCCTACCATCTAATTCAACTTTTTCTTGTTTCATGAAGTTTTTTCTTTGCTTACTGTTTCTGTGCACTTTGTGCAAAGATTCCGCGTTCCCTCAATTCCATACTAAATGGTGCCTTCCTCCTTCCTCTCTTGGAATATCTTTGTCGTGGTTAAGGGAGGCTAAAACTTTCTTATGTAATGATAATAATAATAATAATAATAATAATAATAATTTATGAAGAAAATTTATTAATCGTCTATTTTTCGGGTGTATAAAACACATTCCTACATTATTGTAACAGAGATAGGGAAATTAAGTTTGTGCTTTAACGAGATGTATCCATTATGAATACGAGCTAGAAAGAACATTATGCCGGAAATTGATGAAACTCATTGACGAACACGATTACTCTTAGAATATGTAGAATTGGCAGCGGTCGATGAAGAAATACTATCCAAATTTTGCTGTGTAAAGGTAGGAAAATTTTAGAATATTAAAATAAGTTTTAAATTAATGCATGAACCATGTTCACTTCACGTAACATCGGATTTATTGATTGAGGGACACTTCGAAACTTTATCAATGCAGTCCATAGGTCAAATGATCAACTTAGTTTTTGTATATATTGGAACTATCAATACAACACTTTTGCAGTTGTAAAGGTATTTCAATAATTCAAATCAGGTATATTTAAAAGTGATGGCATGACGTAATATTGAAACTAGATTATATTATGGATGTGAATTTTTTTTTCTATTTCAAGTCCCCGACTTGAGAAAATCATCAATCGTTCAGCATTTCAGAACTAAAAAGCATCGAGAAAATAAACTCAAATGTCATGTGAACGAGAGACGGAAAATTCCAGATGGCCAGGCTGAGAAAAAACATCAAGAAGTTCAAGAACAGTAATCTCCACTCGTATCGAACAGTAATACTAATTCTACCTTCAATAAGGATTTGTCCAAGGCTTTATTATCATCTGACATTGCTTTGAATAAATTAAGTTTCCTATCATTCCCATCATTTTTGGGAAAATATACAGGATACATAATTCCAGATCAAACCACTCATAGAAAGTACTATGAATATGTTCATTTCCTTCGAAACAAAGTTGCTGGGAAAAAAGTTTGGGTCTCGTTTGACGAAACTGCAGATTTACAGCAGAGAAATGTCGCATGTTTCATATTTGGAATATTGGGAGGAGAGGAAGAACGCAATATGTGTTACCTTGGAAACATGGCGCACTTAAGATCAATCAACCATTCGACAAGAGCGGCATTCTTCAACGATTCATTAAGTGTCATGTGGCCTGACCGAATCCTAAATGAGAATATCTTATTTGTCACAACAGGTGCAGCTCCGTACATGCGCAAAGCTATGCAAGGATTGACAGTTTTTTTACCAGAAAATGGTGCACGTAACCGGCTTAGCTCAGGCCTTACACAGGGTTGCTGAAATTGTTCGAGCCAAATACCCTCAGGTAAATAGGTTGATTAGTGCTAGAAAAGCTGTTTCTCAAGGCACCCAGAAAAATCGAGAAATTCAAAGATATCTCTCCTGGTATACCTCTTCCCCCGTCGCCTGTAGTTACCAGATGGGGCACTTGGTTGGAAGCGGCCCAATACTATGTACTCCACTCATTTGGAAAAGGTAATCAATGTTTCTACGTCATTTGACGAAAGTGAAGCCCACAGTATCGGTTCATTTAGAGAGGGGCTGAATAATGTTGACCTTAAAGTAAGTTTAGCGCTTATAGGCTCAAACTTTTCATTTATACCATCAACTATTGAAAGTTGGAAACAAGTGGTATCGGCATTTGATTTAATAGAAAAAGTCGAAGAAACTCTAACGAAAATGTATGATCAAACTTATTTGAATAAGTTCAGGTCAGTATTGGAGATGAATATTGAGTTTTCAACGATGAGAGAACTAAGTTCTCTTCTATCTGGAAAAATGAAAGAAACGGAAAACGAGTGTATCAACCAATTATCCAGATTCGTTTAACTGCATTCCTCTTTGCCCCTGTTGTAACCTGTGATGCGGAAATAACATATCCCGTTTACAAAACTGTGTTAGCTGACAACAGACGTAGTATTTTATTTTCAAAGCTTGAAACAGCATATGAGAATCAAATGCAATGAAATCTAGATTGAAGATTTGTTATGTGGCACCAACTGATATGTACGACGCTGAACAAATACTCGATTTTCTTATTAAGGTTTCACTATTATAGTTACTTTTATCTTATGTTTAACTTTTCTCTGTGTTGTATAATAATTGTTTGATTTTGCAAATGGGTTTGTTACACGAGTATTCGAATTGTACTAAAAAATTAAACGAGTACTTCCCAACTTCCCTAAATTCAGTAAAAAAATTTCACCGAATAGTAGCATAAATAGAATAGGCTAGTAAATACGGAATATTCTCGAGCATTTAAAGCACATTTATGAGAGTATAAAGCATGTTTTAGAGCATAATTAACATAAAATTTAGGAATGTAAAGCATGTCTTAAAAACATATTGTCACAGCCCCATAATTATAACGCTGTTTAAAAGACTTCAGAAAAAAATCTGTACATGAGTTTAATTTAATTTTATCTTCACAAAAAATGATGCACCTGAATATTTAGGCGTCGACTTAAAATGCGGGCTTTTACAGGGCTCAAGTTTCATGCCAAAATTACTTTTCAGTTTCAAAACAGTTTTCAGTTCAAAAGATCTTCAATATTGCAAGGTTACGTGAGCTTCTGATGAGAGATAGGAATCCAGAAAGCCCATTGTTCAGAGTAAAAATTCCTGATATGCGTGAAGTTTTGAGGCGAATAAAATAATTTTCCAAATCATATTCATCATGAATGAAAGCAGTTTTTACTTGTGTATCTGTTTTTAATAGAGGAATTATTAATAGCTACATTGTTCAGAAAATATTCAATACGGTCTGAGGTGTAATACTAGAATTACGATTATTCACCCACGAAAAATTTCCTGAAAGTGTTCCCTCACAGAGCTGCGACATTTATTTCGTCTCTTGTGACGTGGGATACCATCAATCAAGCAGTCGAAGCCTCGTCATCTGTTCTACTGCATTACATGAATCAACAGGTTAGTGAAACATTTTAGGATGAACAGATGTTACCAATAAAGATTTACGATGCTGCTAGGTTAAAGTGCTTCTGCAGAACCGATAGAAACGATCGTTCGAAGGGAGCATGGATGTTGAGGCACGCCTTAATCATCTGTAATAAAATTTTATAGGCTAACCATGACTGAAATTTCCGACCATAATTTAATCAAGAATTTTAATAGAAAATATTGTACATTGATTGACATGATAACGAATTTTATTTTCACCCATGGGCTTGTTCACCCACAAATTTTATTTCCCCCACGGGAAGAAAATTCTTTTGATGGGCTAACTCACGTTAATATTCTCATTAATGTCTGTTTCAATTGAAAAGTTTTACTGTACAATATGTTCACTGAGAAACTTTGTAAGTGAAAATGCATTTGAGATAATTGGTTTAAATTTAAATTTAAATGCACGCAGTTGTAAACTTAGAAACTTATGACCAAACGCTTCATTTGCATCTTGTTAACACCATAGATGTTAACAGCCTTAGTGGTGTGTCAGAACTTTTTATCTTTAAGGAAAGAATTATTGGTCAGCTAGCCCCGGAAAAAATTCATGGATGAGTTTTCAGTCTTTTTACATAGCTAAATATATTTTATAACTTCTAAAACGTGCGAAATTGTTCCAGTTCATCACGTGTTGGAAGACGAAGAAAATTACTGATCGTAGTTACTAAAACACTGTCAATCTATGAAATTCTATGCCACTGTGTGTCCATAAAACGAAACGCTTTGATCTTACTATCATCATTTTCTTATTGAAAATATAAAAAAATGTAAGTTATATTGATGAAGAATATAAATATAATACTAGAGATAAATCTGAAGCAATAAAAATATAGAAATTCAGAGAATAAGAAGACTAGACAGAAATAATTTTTTTACAACAAGAATGTTAAATCAACAAACGACTATTTAGAATTTCACAGCTCTTCTAAATATCACTAGGATGCTGTGCAATCAAATCTTCAGGGAAATTCGGTCTATTAATATTTAATCTGGAGCTTGCAGTTTTGATGTTTTGATTATGAAAAAGTCGTATTCGGAATACAAGGGTTAGTTAAAGGTCGAGGCGAGCGATGTATCCTTGATACGCGAATTTCGGTACAACATTCGTTTTTTACTGCCGCTACAGGTACCTCGCCTCTGAGTTTCTGCTTCTTTTCCGACTGATAGTGCTTACAGTCTCCGGCCATGGGTCCTCGTAAGGTGCACAAATTGAAGCTTGGCAAGTATTTGTTCATAAGAGAATTTCTAACGAAGGAGTGGTCTGTAGCCGAGGAAGAACGCGGAAATGTCGATACATATGACAACGCTTCTATTGACGCCGTCTGGGATTCTTTCCAGCATTTTTTGGAACTCAACGGTTATGCACCAGACTTTTGCAGCAAGATTTTGCTTGGAAAACTCTTGCACGAGGCTGGAGTAGAAAAGGTAAAGCGAGGACCGAGGAGGCGTCAGAAGTTCTACTACTTTCCGCTGAGGCCTGTGAAAGGCTCTAAGGCTCAAGCCATTCTGGAGAACAATAGTGATGCTAGGTATGATGCTTCGACTACGTCCTATCGCCTCAAGAAAGTCAAGCCAGAATACTACACGTTGAGCACCCAAAGTTTGGGCCGTGTGTCTGTCGGAGTGCTGCACGATCGCTCCATGAGTCCGGAGAAGTACGCTACTAAAGTGCTCAGACGAAGCTTGCGCCGTAGGACCATAAAAAACGGCTATTGTGAAAGCAACTTGAAGAGTGCCGACGATCAGCGAAGTCCATCGAGTTGGCTGGCTGACTCGAGCTCAGCAGACAGGAATGGCACAGAGGGCGAAGATTCAGGATTTCATACCTACACTAAGGAATTGAATGTTTCACGCCTTAAGAATTTGGAGCTGGAACGGCGTCCCCAGGATTACAATCGAAGTCATGAGCGTATTAATTATCCAATCTACGATGCTCATCATCATACATCTAGTGATTTCCACTCCGAGGAACATGGCTCGGATGAGAGTAACTTCAGCTCCCTGTTGGCCCAGTCGTTGTCCAGGCTTTACGACACCGACGGGTTTCGCAATGAATCCCAGGGTCGAGAGCAAATTCATGATCAGATTAACTGGGAAAGAGAAAACCAGATGCGTGCAACATATGAAGATCACTGCATGAAAAGGTTTTCTTATCGTTCCATGAAGAACACTTCATTTCAGATAGACAACTTTGCTCCTGGGACTTCTGGAGGTGGGTTCTCTCGACACGAATTTGCGAACGGAAACCTTGTTAACTACGATGAGGAGTTTTCTCCGACAACCAGTCGCGTGCTGACGAGTTCAAGAATGACTCAATTCATGTTTTATGGTGAGCACAGTGAGAAATTCAATGGAGCCGTTCAAAATGAAAAGTATTACAGTAACGGATGGGGTGTTATTCCTGAGCCGTCTCATCTAAGCAGTCCTTCTACGACAGCAGAAAGTGGTGGTGACGTATATTCATCTCACGAGTATTCTTTTCCACAACATAAGAAAGATCAAAATCCAGAACAGCACAAACAGAACTTGAATGAGAACAATGACTGCAACAATCTAATTAAGAAAATTTCGCGGAAAAGGGAGGTCAGAGAGCCCAAACGGGAGCACTATGTGAAGTCAGTGCAAAATACTGGCACCAGTAAATTGCTTGTAATTGGAGATGTTTATGAGAACACAAGTACAGGTGAATATGCAGAAAAACCATTCGCGGTGCCTGTAACTTTCAAGAGACCACGAGGTCGTCCCAAGGGATCGAAGAACAAAAAGAAGATCAGTGAAAATATTTCTTCAAATGAGAAAGATTTTAAATCATCTTCTAAATTGGCAAAGAAGGCTGCTAAGAAACCAAAAAGATTGCATAAATCAGATTCTGACCAAACGCGTTCCATTAAAAACAAGATCTTACTGGAAAGTAATGGGGAACTGAACCCCAGCTTCACGGAGTTGAAGAAGCTTGCCACTCGAAACGTGCCCATGAAAAGCGAAAACAGGTTGGAGCCCTCCGTATATCTCAGCCAGAAGAATGGCAAGGATCCTTTCGTGCTTGATGTATCCTACAGGACTGAAGGCTTTACGAAGGGTGAAACTATCCTCGGCATTGATTACTGCAACCCGACTTCTTTATTGTCTCCAGGCAACGATATGACTCATTCATGTGCACAGCTGCAGAACAGGAACCCGGGCATCACATACCGCGTGTTGAAGTCTCCCAGCAGAGCGTACGAGGAGGTGCCGGCCGCCACCAGAGATCCCCTGGACACGGCGGCACAAACGGGGGCCGCGCTCACATCGACAGCGATACTCTGCTCCTCAGCCTGGGACGCCAGCATCACTCTCACCTAGGGGAACACATCTACACGGCAATACGTCACTTTTTATAAACTGTTTGATAACTTCTTTACTCGCAAATTTGTCTCTTGTATGACTTTTTATCGATGCATGATTTCTCTATGTGGGAACTTTGGTTGTGCTTGCTATGCATTCTAAAAGGAGGCAATGTTCTATGTAATTTTGTTTTGTTTTTTAGAAGTATTTTACACAACTAAAGCGCAAGTATTTCGTCAAAATTAGCTTCAGTTCTGCCGAAACTATAAAATAGGTGATGACTAAAGTTTCTATTTTAGTGCCTCCTAATTTTCATTTTGCTTTTAAACAGCGTGTAATTTTATCTAATGTTTACATTTGACAGCAATAAAAAAATACAGGATCCGATTCTGGCATTTTTTATTTTAATTAGTTAATCAACTCTATTAACTTAGACATGATTCCTGTATTACTGTCATTTAGTTGAGGATTTCCTATTGACCACAGGTTACACATGTCTTCTGTTTATTAGGCAGTTATCCATTTGATGTTCATAAGAAAATCCTTTGCGTTACCTCTGCCTACCTAGTCTAGCTTGTTTATCACACTCGTATACATTGGACCGCGGACTATTTTATCCTCTTTTGTTGCTAGGCAAGACTTGAATTTCGATGACATTTTTTTCTCATACTAGCCAAGAGTGAGCTACTAAACTGCATAATACCATGTTGGCATAATATTTGTATCTGAGCATAATACTTTGGTGTTTTTGTTTGTGTTATCAGAAACTCATGTTGTTTAGAGTGATTCTCTTAAGGAAGTGTGTAAGTTAATATTGTATGATTTTGTGATAGCCTGCTCAAGTAAAAATAAAATAATCGGAGTCTTCGTTCTTAATATCAAGCATAAGAAATCGACCAGAAAGTCCGCAAGGAATGTTCATTGTGGCGAGTGAATCATCACCGTGAAAGCAAAAAACAGTTTTTTTTGACAGAATGCGTCGGTTCCTTGAGCCCAATGAAGTAACCTAGCTACCATCCTCAGAGTCAATTCTTCAACGTAGGATTTCGGTATTCAATTAGATCTCATTTTATTTCATCTGATATTTTTTATTAGGAATTATTTTAAAATCTTGAAACAGCCCTCCAGCATGTCACATAAGCCGGCTGTGTGGTCTCCCTATGTTTGCTGCTATACCACTTCATCGCACTTAAGGCTGTGGTTGTGAAGCAATATTTTGTAAATGGATTTGCTATCAAAAACTCTCGCAAGTTTATTTTTGTCTTGTTACGACACTTTGTATTTATTTGGTTTATATTGAATAATATTCCTAAAATTATTTACTAAATTATGGTCAACTGTCATTGAAAGACTCCTCAATGTTTATTTACACGTATATGTGTAACTCCATTCCCTTAATTGACGCACTTGTCAAGGTTCTAAGTTAATTTTGTGACACGTTATATACACTTTCGCTGAATATTTTGTTATCCATAGCAAATGGAATTGTTTGCACACATTAGTGTAGTAGTGAGAAAAGGAAATAAATGACTGTTTTTAGACAGACGACTTTGCTCCTGGGGCTTCTGAATTGGTTTTACAGTAAGCATTTCAAAGATTTCCATGCCTCGAGCAAGTACCTTGTAGAAATGACATACCCGATTAGACGCGATATGAGAAAATCAATACAAACATCAAAAGTGTTGCTGTTATAAATTTCAAATTTTAAATTTGATCAGACGATTCGGGTTTTGTTCATTTTTCCAAGCTAAAGATAGGCCTTCGGGACTTCTATTTTTCGTGTCCCCTTTGATTCTATCCGTTTTCATGTTTACATTTGCCATCTCTTCTTTGCCTTTTCTTCCTCTTCCTTCCTAACTTACTGTTTCATGCGCTGCGCATCCTATATGGGAACGCACCCTGTGCGTAGATTCCACGTTCTCCTTGGTTTATTCTAAATGGTCTTTTCTGTTCTCTCTCATGTGATCGCATTTGATATTGTTAGGGAATTTTGTACTACGCAACTAATATAATGATGTAACCAAGCATGATGGTGACACTAGTGACCAAGCATGATGGTGACACTAGTGACCAATCATGATGGTGACACTAGTGACCAAGCATGATGGTGACACCAGTAACCAAGCATGATGGTGATACTAGTTACCAAGCATGATGGTGACACCAGTGCCTAAACATGATGGTGACACTAGTGACCAGGTGTGATGGTGACACTAGTGAGTAAATACGTTTGTCTGACGTAGGATCACATTTTCACTTAATATTCTTCTAATTAGAAGTTAGCTCAGAAAAGGTGTTCTCTCAAAAGGGCTCTATTGCGTTGCTTAATAGTTTAAGAATGTTTTAATTTAGGAAACCATAGAACTTGCTCGTGAATAGTTGACCAAACGGTAAATGAAGAGGTAAGCTCATGCTCTGTTACAAACTTCTATTTATTCGCAGTTCAGCTTTCAAAGTAGTTTTTCGTGGAGTGACCTTGTGAGTTAGTGCTTTCTATTGGATGTGAGTTGCATAGGGCAATAATTACGATAACCATTGGAAAGTTAAACGATGAAATATTTTCACATCATTGCAACAGATATTGTGAGATTTAAACAACAAGTTCACGAAATTCAAGTAAATGAGGAAAACAGTGATTTTTTGAACGCTTTTTTGGAGTATTTCGGTTGCTTAACACAGTGAAGGGAGGGTATCTCATCTGTGCGCTTAGAAAATGCATGATATTTTGAGAACAAAATTGATGCGGAACGAGATATTACGGAACGAGAGCCATAACCTCATTTCTCATGAGGATCTCGCGGAAATTTTTAAGGAAACTGATAGATGTCTGTAACATTTCCAAAATGCGGCAGGAAAACTAGAAGTAATTCCAATCAATAGCAATGGTTTTATCATAAATTTTCACGAGAGCTTCATCCTGTATATCTAGTGATGTCGAGTTTGAGTGACATGCAGAGTCCGGTCGCTGAGGTAAATTTGGCCTGTACAATTCAGGCCTCATGAAAGTTTAAAATTATAAATAATTTGTACTCCACTGATCACTATCGGGGAGGGAGAGAAGGAACAATGTTGTTCCCTACAACTTTGATGTAGCGTTTCAAAGATTACCGCTTAATAGATTTGACAAACTCAACCAAGTTAATGGAATTTATTGTGCCGTTATTTTTACCAACAACAACTCTTGAACTTGTGGCCAAATTCAATAACTCGACACTAGGAATTCAATTTATTCCTGAACCTACAATTCAAAACCCACAGAAAATACCTCTCACTTTCCATGAAGACTCATAAGCAAATTACATGTCGTTGGAAATTTAGCTATGATTCGACATCATTTCAAACGATGCGCAGAAACCATTTCCTGCGATGAGCCGCCCTACCGCCTGCTCTAGATGCTCCATAATAATTGGCATCGAATTCCGCAGAAACTCCAATGTGCAATGGTCGGAAATTCCTGTAATTGGAACCGTCTTCGTGATCGAGACCTGCCCAGTGCTCTGCGCGCATGGTTGTCCTGATGACCTCGAATTGTGACAACTTCTGGTCACCGAACGGAAAATATGTCTTAACGAGTAGCTCAGGTGTGGAATGAAAAGAAAAAGCTCCTTTCCAATAAAGATAATGCAGTCTCAGTCCATTCAGCGTTGTTTTATCTTCCAGTCTTTTCTTTTATGTGGTGTATAGAAATCAGGAATGTATCACAATATTTTACTGCGATAAATGAAGAATTACAGCAGAGAAAACATCACTCATGACTGAATGAAACAAAACAAAAGAACGCTCCAGCCAAAACAAGTTAATCATAATTGAAAAGAAAAGAACCGTATTTTATGTATTCGTATGTCCACAATAGAAATTGTGTCTTAGGTTTACCTCATTTACGTCAAATTTGAACGCTTTGCGTAATTCCCGCCCTGAACAACACAGAAAGGGCAAAATGGGCTTGTGTTGCTGCTTGCTGCAAAAATTTGTTTTTCTTAGTTTGCTTACTTAGGCCTTTTATATCAGCCACACCAGCTACACCAGTCACACCAGCTACATCAGTCACACCAGCTACATCAGTCACACCAGCTACATCAGTCACACCAGC